>JAECUM010013563.1:0-22629 GCA_016617855.1 Megalonaias nervosa
CTTCTTTTCTCTGCCTTGTGAGAGTGTGTGTGTGTGTATTTTTGTTTGTGTTTGTGTGCGTGCGCGTACGTTTGTTTGTGTGTGTTTATTTGTGTTTGTATGAGTGCGCGTACGTTTGTTTGTGTGTATGTGTGTTTGTATGCCTTCGGGTACGTTTGTTTGTGTTTGAATGCGTTCGCGTACGTTAGTGTTTGTACGTGTCTTTGTGTGCGTGCGCGTTCATTTGTGTGTATGTGTATTTGTGTATGTATGCGTGCGCCTGCGTTTGATTTTGTGTGTTTTATAGAGTGCGTACGCTTGTTTGTGTGTGTGTGTTTGTATGAGTGGGTGTACGTTTGGTTGTGTGTGTGTGTTTGTATAAGTGCGCGTATGTTTGCTTGTGTGTGTGTTTTTGTGCGCGTGTACGTTTGTGTGTGTGCGCACGTATGTTTGTGTGTATGTGTGTTCGTTTTTCTCCTTAACAAAAAACCCTTGTCCCTTCACAATTTTCCTTGCCACTACGAGATCTCATGCTCGGTTCAGCTAAATCTCGGAGCCTCTCGAACAGATTTCTTCGTCTTACTTACTGACACTATACAAACAAAATATAGGGACATAGAAAAGGGACATAAAAAAGGGACATTGTAGTGTGTTTGTTTTTGTGTGTGTATGTGTGCGTGCGTACGATTGTGTGTGTACATATGTTTGTTTTTTCCTTTAAGAAAAAACCCTTGTCCCTGCACTAAAGAATATTTGTGAAAGTGTGTATTTTTGTTTGTGTTTGTGTGCTTGCGCCTACGTGTGTGTGTATGTGTTTGTTTTATATGTCTATGTCTCTGTCTAAGGCTCTAACCATGTCTCTAACACTGTCTCTAAACCTGTCTCTAACCACGTCTCTGTTTCTATGTCTCTACTTGCCTTAGCGTAGTGCGTATTCAGATCAACCCCTAGGTACACTGTTCCGCAAGATTGACATTAGCCACTTGCAACATTGTTGCCAGTGTCCAGTACCGTGACGTCACTAAAGGTTGAAATTTTGAGGCTGTAAATATAGACTTGGGTTTTTCCATAGACATTTTCACAAGTTGTAGTTGTAAATAGATACTAGAATTTTGCAAAAGGAATTTCCACAAGTTGTGACTATAAAAAGATAGTGGGTTTTTCATAGGAATTTCCCCAGGTTGTAGCTATAAATAGATACTAGGGTTTTCAAACAGGATCGTCGCACAAGTTGAGGCTATAAATATATATATATAGGTTTATCCATTTTAGTCTAAGACAATGTAACCTAATGTTCAGGGATATATTTAGTCTCAGTTAAATTTTGGGACAATTTCGTAATTTTAGCGTTACTTTTAGTCACATACATTTTGGCGTTGGTCTTTGCCTTGATTATAGCTATTTATAGCGTCATTACAATTATGCAAATTTGTGAACACCGCCAGGTCAAGGTAAAGTTTTATATATGAATCTCAGGTTTGTATTTGTATATATCTGTCTCTGTCTCTGCTGTGTTTGGTCCCCTACCACCATTATCCATAGACATGCCCTATATAATTTCCATATTGTCCCTAGACAGGCCCATCCATATTCAAGGTCTCCTTGTCCCTAGATAGTCCCATGTTAAATTCCCATTGTCCCTAGACAGTCCCACCCATGTAAAAATCCCCTTTGGCCCCCAATTACAAGCACCCATTTATATGTCTATGTATCTGTATATGTAGGTGTATCTCTATGTTGTATTTGTCTCTACCTAGAGTAGCGCGTATTCAGGTCAGCCACTTGCAACACTGTTCCTAACTGCTTCGCCTGATTGAGGTCAGCCCCTTGCAAGATTGTTACCATTGTTGGCCCAGTGTCCAGTACCATGACGTCACCCCTGTTAAATTCCCTTGTCCCTAAACAGTCCCAATCCATTGTCCCTATACACTCCCTATATTAAATTCCCCTTGTTCAAATCCCGTCCGTAGACAGTCCCAACCTATGTTCAACTTTCCCTTGTCCGGCTTATAGTCCCACCCATGTTAAATTTCCCCATATTAAATTCCCATTGTCCCTAGGGTAAACCCCCCCCCCCAGTTTAACATAAAATTCACATTGTCCCTAGGGTATTACCACTATGTTACTAATGATTCACAACGCGGAAATGTACTATGTAGGCTGATAATCAAGACTGCATTTGAAACCGAAATCACATTCCAAGGTAGAATTTACTGCACTTTAAAACGAAAAGAGTTTGTTGTTTACTAAAGGCAATTTTTGAACCAGCATCTTCTTGAGAATTTAACTTAAAAGACCTTCATATATTTCCAGCTTACGATTCCAAACTGTCAGTGGCAGAATAGAAACAGATATGCAGCGTGTTGTCAACGCTAGTCCCTCAAGCCACATTTAGATCCTGCGGAAAACACCCAGAAATAAATAATCGGAATTTAGCTGGATTAACAAAAAACTGACTCCCTCCATTCCTGACTAACTGGGAACTGGCACGGTCATTCATAATATGACTAGATAGAGCACAATGGGATCTCTTTTCTAGATGAGTGACCAAGGGCAGTAAGCTATTAATTTCAAAGGTCGCTGGGCGGTGCCATGTGCGTATATATATAAAGATATTGACTGAAAACCAAAGAAATTTCTGATATACAGCCAATGTGAGAGTTCGTAATGAACATACCACGTCTTGGTTGCCGGTATACCCCGACTCCTACATCCTGGAAATGCCTTACCGCTCCAGAAGGATCTAAATATTCACACATATGTACCCTATTACTAATAATGATCAACAATAATACTATAATGTGAAGGACCCTTTGTGTCATCTAACACGGGTAATATTGCAAAGGCGAACGATAACATTAGCTATATTGATATTGACATACTTTTAAAAATTCTACAAAAATGCGCATTGTGTTTCTGGTTGTACTATGCTGACTTTTAAGTTTCAAGATTGTTAAGTTAGTCATATAAAATAATTATTGCATAAATTTGCAATAATTTGACCTTGCAATGGTTTTATTTTTCTTCTGTGGTATTCAGAAAGTTGAAAAGGCGTTGAATTGGGCTTGTGTTCGCTGTAAAATGCCTGAAAATCGCCATTAAAGTACAGCAGGATTACACCGGACTTAGGACGCACAGAGTGGTTTCCTTGTCACAAGTAGTTCGAAAGGCTTATTATGGTTGCGTGTCGCCAGAACATTGGCGGTCCGAGGTGCAAACACATGGGTTTGACTGGTCCACTATCTTTATAGGTGTACTTGATATAAATATTAAGAATGGACGACACTATGAGAGGGTGTGTGAGTGACTTTATTTTGTTATCTATACGGATTTTGAATTGACATTGCATCTACAACTCCTGTCAACGGTAAATGTATCGGCATTGTGTTGTTTTATGGGTGAAGCATTACTGTGAAACGTCTGTATCGACGCAATTCAAGAATTTTTACCCCTTCTTCTCGTTTTATTTTAAAAAAAGAGCAAAACAGTATGTTCTTACATTTTCTGTATATTTTAGAAGGCGCGAGGAAGATTAGTCGAGCGAAACCGAGCTCGCTATTTTAAATGACTTAAAGTCCTAATTAAGGTCACGGATGTAATTGGTAAATCGATCCTTCCGACAAATAAAATACATTGAACTGAACTCTATTTGGAAAGATGTGTTGATAACTGTATCAGTTGTGAAAGCCAGTTAGATACTTCAGTTACTTTACAGTTCATAGTGTATATGGGCTATTAGGCTGTAGATATGCAACACACGTGGGCTATTAGGCGGTAGATATGCAACACACGTGGGCTATTAGACGGTAGATATGCAACATACGTGGGCTATTAGACGGTAGATTTGCAATACCTGGGCTATTAAACGGTAGATTTGAAACACGTGAGCTATTAGACGGTATATTTACGAGACACTAGTTACTAGACAGTAGATTTACGACACGGGTTATTTATGACACGCGTGCTATTAGAAGGTAGATTTGCGACAAGTGAGCAATTAGACGTTAAATTTACAACACGAGGGCTATTAGACGGTAGATTTGAATATTATTAACCGGAATATTTTTTCCTCTTGACTGATTGACAATATTTTGACAATTTATTTGAATGCATGGATAACCTCTTCAATGAAAATTATGGCAACATCTTCTATTCATTTATCAATAGTTATGATTGCAAACTTCCTTCTATCAACTGACATGTCGTAAATGTACCGTCTAATGGCCTATGTGTCGTAAATCTACAGTCTAATAGCTCACGTGTCTTAAATCTACTGTCTAATAGTCCACGTCAACGTCTTATTTAGATATAAATTTTAAAAGACACATTAAATTCTGATAAAAACGTATCTGAAAGTTACGCAATTGCCCGCGTTTTAGCCCTTGAACTTTGTAACTCATTGCTACTTCTCGTCATTTTCCTCTTCTTTCTTGTTTTAGAGACCATCGACGATTCAGTCGTTAGCGTGCTGGTCCTGCAAGTCAAAAGTCTCATGCACGTATTCTGCCCGTATAATACCGAATCTAGGCAAGGCGCCATCCTCCCATTGCCTCGGCACTATATAGCTTCTAGTGAAACTTGTCCCCAGATGTTACCAATGTATTAAAGCATTTCAGATCAGTTTCACGCGACCTACTACTACTAATCGCATGCTAAGAGTCTCAATATATGTTTAAGAAAATTATAGGAAAAGAAAATGGGACAAGCTTTCATAATATATTTTCAAAAGCTCACCGATCGTACCTGTATATGGTATCTTCATACAGTAAAACCCGGACATTCAAACGAAAGCAAATGTCCTCGCTCTATATCAGACAAGCGTCACTGATGTTTACCAAGAATCACTAGTGCTTGTTATGAATAGGTGTCCTTAATATAAAACTGATCATTAAGTCAGAGAAGAAAATTAACTTCATTTCATACCACCATTACAACCACTTCCTAATAATTCTAACTTACAATTATAAATCCATAAAAAATAAATGTAAACGGGTTTCTTCTTGCATGGTTTAAATATACATTGTTGTAACAAGATAACCGGGTTGGATTTCGGATTTATAACAGAACACTTTGCATGAGGATACAAATACAATGCTTATTGATGAATGACTTGAATGAGAAAAGAATTATGATTAATATGTGCGTGTATAAGATCCAAATATTGGACAAATTAACACATCCGCACGAACCAAATAATGCAACATAATGTGAATACAAATAAATGACCTTACACAGTACAAGGACAAAGGTTAATGATAGAAAGTAATTTCACACGACAAAAAGAATGATGTGTTTAACTCAGTGAAAAGTGAGGTACTTTACTCATTGTAAAATTGTAAAATATATTAACTCAAAGAGTGAAAAATGAGGTACTTTACTCAGATAGTAAAATGATGACAATAAGGGGACATATATCATACACAATATCTTTACAGTCCCAAAACACTGGGGATAACACACTCCAAAACTAGCCCACGGCTAAAAGATTACATGCATGGAGTAACGCAAAACACTCCGACACTAGCACACTTGGGTACCAGTCACACTGGTTAATCAGTCAGTATTTCAGGTAGTCACCGACCACCATTCAATTCCTTGGTCAATCAAGCAATCAGCGCCCACCAATTCGGTCAGCAACGCCCGATCACCTGCTACTCGACCAGCAACACACTATTCAATCAGCTCTACGGCTGCTATGGTTCAGCTTTACAGCTGCTATTGTCAGCTTCTATGGTTAGCTCTACAGCTGGTACCACGTAGACTCCGATCAGCTGAGAATACATCTAACACCGTGTACTATGCACGACACGGACATATACGATAACACGTAATGACCTTATATACGGTAAGCTACACAAATTACATTATCGGCACAACATTACAAAGCAATAATCAGGTTCAGAAGTGAACCTACCAGTGTCCGATAGGAATCTTACGGTACTAAACGTTTCTTAAAAATGCCACTTTATATTGCTAATGTAAATCTCTTGCTAAGTAACAAACAAGAATAGAAAATATTTGCGTTATACTACGTAAGCCGAAGCTACGTAGAAAATATACAAAAATAAACGTGGTAGTGAAATAGTTATAACTTAAACACAAGAAATTAATAAATAACTCACATACCTCTACAGCTGAAGATGTGCAAGTCCTTAAGTAGACTGCTCACTGACAAGATGTTCCGTAATGTAAAGATTTAGTTTTACGGTGAGGCATTTATACACAAACGATGCAGCCCTACATCGTCTGTGCACTTGATGTATTCGGTTTTTCCCATCTAAAGCACTTCGCACGTGCGACATAGGATGAACTGAACTCACTGTTTCTAAATATTGTACAATATACATAAATCACCCTCGGGTATCGTTGTACACAAAAAAGGAAATCCGAGTACATGTACTTAATAAATAAAGTGATTTATACAATTTCAAGACAATTGTCATAACATGATCGCAAGCAACCTATACTGGGAGAAGTTTTACAACTTTCTTGGCATAATGCCAATTGCTATGAATCATGTATGTTTCTGCCATGACTATCATGACTGTAAACTGTCCCGTGTTACTGATCTGGAATTGTTTACAATTCAGTAAAAAATACTGGGGCCTACTTTCAGTTACCAACCGGTTTCTTTTGTTTTTCTGCCAAGCTTTGGTTGTATCAAATCATTAAAACATCATAATAATTATAACAACCCCTCTTCAAACTGTGATTTCAAATTAACTTTGCAATCGGAAGACAAAATCTCCGATTCGAAGTTCATTCATTGCAATCGCAAAATCCCACCTGCAGACACACACACTAACCAATGCTGCCAAACAACGTATTACAACAGGTTTGAGGAATAAACGTACCTTCCTAAAATATTCTATCTTTGGTTTGCATTGCCTTTTCAATCAAACTGTTGCTTAGGATCATGGTCACACAATTCAAGAGAAGCTGATTCCACTAAAAATGGATTCGAATTTTTGGGCAGAAAACTCGAACAGCGTAGAAAGCAAAAGCAATGAATGCTAAACACACACAGATATATATATATATATATATATATATATATAATACAAATAATACTATCATACAGGTTAGAGAATTTTTAATTCGTACTCTACGGAGATTCGAACCCAGGTCCGCGGGTAAATGGCACCCATCGCCTTCCGTCACGACTAAGCACGCATCACCGAAAAATGATGGCACTGAATCGGTGTTATATGCACTCGTGCGTAGCAGACACACTCGCATGACGACCCTACTTTTCTACATTTGCAATTCTTTTCAAAGTTTCATTTTTCTTGTTTTGATGCTGCTTGTACTATTGACAGCATTTCAAATCAGCATGTCAACAAGTCAAATTTTCTTACCTGTACACTATATGTATCAGTGTCCATAGTATGGTAAAAACATAAATTCACAGCCCTTTTTAAAGGATCAATGCTCCTAAATATTTCACTTTTACAGTATGCAGAGCTCTAGCACGCCCAGTATAGTCACGATTCGCTTCGAAATGGTAGTCCCTGGCGCAAAATCTGGAATTTTTTCAAGTTCAGGTTTACTGCCTATGGGAGTACCCTAAATAAACATTTGACAAGGGACAACACTGTCACAGAGTGGGTGTCTGGGTTAGGTCAGAAATCCTAAGGACTGTCTGAAAATAAATGACAGAAGAATGTTTTATATTCCACTTACAGCCCTATTCAACAGTTGTTGTATAGGAGTCGTTCTGTTTAATACGTGCGATGATGATTGTGATAAGGCAGAATTAATGCAAGACACGATTAATTCACCACTATTGCACATTATGATTGGGCTGAATACATGCACTCGTTTTGAGGCCCCTCACCCCCCCACCCCCACCCCCCGCCCAACAAAAAACAATGAAACAGCATATTGTGACAATTTCAACGAAATTCGAAGCCCCCCTCCTTCCCGGAGACACGTCAAACGAGATTGATCTCGCTATTATTAAATCGAGAAAATGTTCTTATGACAGGCCAGTCTGGAATTGGTAACTCTTTTCTTGTAAAAATTATACAATGAACTAAAATCTCTTGGGGAAATTGTAATGACAACTGAGGCATTTCGGACAGACAGTTCCGTACTCCCAGATGCTACCATTCATAGTTTTTTGCGGGGTGTGTGGGTATTAGACGGTAGGTTTACGGCACATAAACTGATATAAAGGATTTTCAATGGGGAAAAAATGGCTACCTTATTAGGAAAGAATAAGAAGTATTTCAAGGAATTCTCATTCACGAGATGTCATAGGTCACACTCAAACAATCCTACCAACTTGAAATACTTTGTCAGTCAGTCAGGACGAAGTTTATTCCATTTGATAATGATGCTGTATGGAGATTTGTTTATTTGAAGTCGAAACCAGTGCCAGACGACTAAGGTTTGAATATACGACCAATAATGTGTGAAGACTGCTGTTTGTAAAAATGTTGAAATGTGGTCAATAGCTGGATATTTTTTAGAAACTAACTAAAACGAGCTTCTCATGAGAGTTAATTAAATCGTATCTACCATAATACCAAAATACATGTTGGTACTAACAGCAGTTATAAAGTCTCTGATATGCGCATTTGAAGTCATATGGCCAAGATACATATTGTTTTATGACGAACCTTAAGGCACGCTGATACACATACATACATAAATACATACATACACAAAAACCCACTAAACACAAAGTCCAAAAGAAATTCATCTTTGAATGACGGCTAATAAACAATCTGTTGTCAGGTGTTTGTCAACTGCTTTGAATGCATTCCAAACTTTTGTGCATAAACGGAGGTTGAATACCGCTTTGACTGACTCATAACAGCCCCATACATTATGAACTTTTCGGTTTAAAATGAAGGACTTTATACTTGACCTGTTTTGGTGTTTGCAAAAATGCGTAATCTAACTCGTCTCCCATTAAATACAAAATGTCACGTTATCTCAAATGGGGCACTCTGTCAGCGGTGGGCAATAATAATAGTTTTATTGCTACTTGTACGATTATAAAACAGTAAAGCGGATCATTATGTTCTGGTTTGTACCAACCTTTAACGTGGGTATTGTGTTTGACGATTTGGGATTGCTAAATGAAGGATTCTTTGAGAGACTGTAGTCCTGAACTTGATTCAAAATGTAAGCTTTATTCCCTCTCTTTGGATCTCTCTGTCTCTCTTTGTCTCTCTGCCTGTCTCTCCTAGCTAATCTACTCAGCCTTGTGTATAAGCCTTTTTTATGTGTAATACACACCCGAAAAGTTAACGGTACATCTCACTCCACTGATCCTCCCATTCATTATTCAGTCCAATCACTCATTCATATATCCATCTTACAATCCATGTATAGATCGATCCAACCATCCATCAATACGCATACACATACATCCATCCATCCATTCATACATTCGTACATACATCCATACATCCTTCGATACGCATACATACGCCCATCCATCCGTAGCTTTTACGTAGTTGTTTGTGAAATAGGAATGTGTCGGTTTCTAATCTACATGAACATCATATTTTATATTTTGCTTGCAGATGCCATTACCTTTTCCATTGCCATTGTATTTTGAATTCTTTCGACATGATTGAGTTTTTACCTTATGTTTATGCCAATAACTGCATTTCATATCAACAATTCAGCCAACCATTTTTTCTTCTGGTAAATTAACATTTGAAAGCGTTCTTATTGTGGGAAGGAGAAAACTTACGACCTATCCTAATTATTCGTTAATCAGAGTAAAATACAGAGGAAATCTGTCTCTCTCTGAGAGCCAGCGGACATGCTAAATTGTCAATGATGGGCAGGTGGCCTCAATCGTTAGTAACAATTTGACGTCCTAGACTTTCATTAATGTCATCTGTTTTCGTTCAGCCAGACCTGTCGCCTGACCCTCTGATTTCTCAATCAAACCAGAGTGTATACTATAAACTGTGTGTGTGTGTGTGTGTGTGTGTGTGTGTGTGTGTGTGTGAGTTTTCCTTTTAAGGAAAAGACGTTATTTGATAGACTGATAAGAGGAGATCACACAGTACGTTATTGTGATGATAAGGCAATGTGATCTTTAATGCCACATATGAAACTTAGAATACAATATAGAGAAAAGTATGCATAGATGAAGTTTGAAATAAGGAAAATGATGTTATAGTTTTATCCTCAACAAATTTTGACCACAGCGTATATTCTATCCATAACAAGGATGGGTGAAGCATTTAACCAGATCATCGTATGGCGGGGATCTGGTTGGAAGAGACTATATTGCCTCCCTAGCCACAATTTGCTGTGTAATTCCCATAATAAATATTGCGGGAGAAATCGATTGTGTGCAAACAATACATAACTTCAAGTGACATATTTGTCCAGAAATAACAATAATGATTTATATACTATTGGTTTCCTTACCAATACTAAGGAAGGATGACCCAAGAAAAGGTAAGACGCCTTTTAATAGTGGAGGCATATGTGGCTGGAAATAAACCCAAATTGCCGCACATCTACTATTTGTATCCATAATTGTAGAAATGATACGCTGATTGACACCTTTCTCCAGGGGAGGTAAGTATACGTATTAGTGTTTATATTACTAGAATAAATATATCAAATGACGTGACAAAGAAGGTAACGAGGAATCACGTAAACGATTAGAACAAAGATATAACCAAGCATGCAAGCAAGCACACACTAAAGAGAGGTTACATAAGCTATAAATTATGAGTTATATACAGGCGTTTCAATATAAACGGAATAGCTAAGCAGAATACGGCTATTTTTCAAATGAAAACGATAGTGACAAGTAACAATCTGCTGAAAACATACTTCCTCGCTAAAGAAGACAACCTTTATATCTGCAGCTTCTGGCGTAATTTACTATTGATGTAAGTTTATTAGTATTTTTCAAATGATATCTAGCGTTACTGTCGGATGAATATTGATATCAATATTTAATTTGTATCATTGATGGTTTTTCGTAATCATCATATGTTTTTTTTTTATATTTGTAATTTGTAATTGATCTGAGTCCAAAATCGAAGTTCATTGTGCACCTCACTAGGGGCATTGATTTTGTACACAACTTAAATCAAAACTAATATTTCTCTGTGAATATATATTAAATATTAGGATTATTATGAATGAAGATAAACATGTTTACCTTAATCTGAGTCTAGGATCTTAGAATTCACCAATGAAAAAACCTGGTCTACCTGATGTTTGCCATATTCTTTCTTATATTTTTAGTAATAGACCTTATCATGTTGACAACTTAGAATGTTCCAGAAATGATTGTTTGATCCTCATCCTGGCTCTACTTTTGTGTCTTTGCTTTTAATATTGTTACTAATATGTAATTAAATTGATTGTGTGTTAGTTTTAAATTCTTTTTATTTTATTTTTGTTTCATTATATTTTATTGTGATGATTATTTTTACTGGATTTGATATTTTTCCCCGTAAATTCAGTCTTTTGTTTTGACGCAAAGGTATGACTTAAGCACTATTTTTGACTCACCTTGGTTCATAGCTTTTGTAAACATCGAGTGAAAACGATTGACTATTACCAAGGTCATCTTCAGCCTACGTGTTAGCTCTGTTGTAAACAGTTTTATTTTTAAATTCATTTTAGCGTGAGAATCTGATTCTTAGATAGGGCTATTTTAGCTACGAGCTAAATGGATTTTTTTTATTGCTCTGTTCAAATTAGTGATCACGTCGCCCTGTCACGTGAGCCACCATGTGATCTAAAATCGAGACTTAAAACAGCCATTTTGCTAGTAGATTGATCAGTCGGAATTTTTACACCTCAGAGGTCAAGGTGTTTTATTGTTGAATCCAGTTTGTTTTGAAGTTCATCTATTTTTTGGGATTTAATAATTTATTCTCTAGAAAACTACACAAATGCTTCTTCTTTTATAAAATACTTGGACAAAGACATTCAGTGGAAATTTATTCTTGAATTCTAAACGGGAACATTATAAATTGTGATTCAACGAGGAATTGTTGCCATTTGTACAACGACCTCATCTGACGTCATCGCCTTCCATATTGGAATTTCATCGAGATTCGAACGTGGATTCAATTAGAACTGTTTAGTGATAGGACTTTTGTTTTTTTCAACTATAGGATTAAATTTTGGATTATATTCACAAACCGTAAGTCCTATTTCCTAGTTTTACATTGTTATCTAGGGAAATAAATTATTTTGTTAAAATTTACAAAGCTTATTGGCTTCACTCTTTCCTTTTGTTACTTTAGTACGAGCCTACACGTAACCATATAATGTTGTTTACTTGAGAAATTACTAAATATTGCCTTAACATCTTGAAGCGCAATCGGCCTTATTGTTTTGTTCGTTTTTTATTTGGGTGGAATTACTTCTTTTTTATTTAGGATATAAAAGTTACACTTACTCGTACCGGTAAACGGATGATTTTAAATATCTACATGAAGGAATATAACCTCCATTTGCGAAATTATATATCGGTGAACTAAGGATCTGGGAGAGCGGAAGAGTATTACCGGAGTATACAAGATGTCAAAGAAAACTTCATACTGAAATATCGTCTTGATCTGCACAACTATTAATTCAAGAACGATGCTTTAACGTTGTCTGCCATTTTCAGGAATGTCTGAATGAGTGATTACAAGCCAGCTCTCGGACATTATTGCAGAACAATGGTATCAGCCCATGACGCGAGTTTCAAACGTAAAGTTGAATTAAAATAAGCGGCAGATTATGATATGTTCCTGATATTATGATCAGGAATTACAGAAAGAAAGATCACGAAGCCTAAAAGATGCGCTAACGGAAGTCATGGGTACCATGACAGTAAATTGTGAGTTGACTGAGAATTCCATAGATCAAGGTCAATGTCCTTCATTAAACACCTTGTTAACAATAACATGTATGGTTGGGTCAGGAGCCAGTTCATGTATATACAGATAGTTAGATGATCAATCTAAATCAAATCAAAGCCAAACAATGTAAAATTCAAATCAAACTGAAATCGAATCCCACAGGAATGGGGCTTATCAAAATTGCAGAAGAAAAAAGAGAAAAAAGAACCGGATACAAACATTTAACAATACCTATCTTATTGAGCACGTTGAAGATCAAAGAGAGATATGTTATTCATTATTGGAATGTAAAGTTTTACGTTAAGTTAGGTACCAACTGTTATGTATATCTATATTTTCTGTAACTTTTGGTATATGATTTTATTTAATTTTCCTAATTTGTATTCATGGTCGTAAACTGTATAGAACATTTTTTCTTATAAATTGTGTGCGCAGTTTGGATCTCTTGAAAACACCAATCATGTGGGATCTATAAATAGTTGTTTGCGTACGTGTTGACAATTAATAATAATGATCGTAATAATAAGACTTAAAATGTCACCAATGGCGTATTTTCTCAATGACTGCTGGGATATGGAAGTATCAAGAAGATTTCTATGGATTCCTATTGGTTGCGCAAAGTTATGTAAATATAAGTAATTTGATGTAAATCAATAGTGTATGTTTTCACATGGGGTCTATTGCGAACTACAGTCGCTTTATATGGTGTATATACGGAGAAAATAAAGCATTCAGCTTCATTCCGATTTCTGGAGTCATTCATACTTTTGTGTTCCTGATGTAATCCTGCAGATGTATTTTATGTTGTACTTTTATATTTTTTCGAAAGGAAAAACATTTGTTTGGACTATTCAGTGGTGATAGAAAGTGCTCATTATTTGAACTCTAATATTATTCTGGAACTTTTATAAGTTATTGGAATGAATTCTGGACAACTCCATCTTGACAACGTCACGGTTTCTGGATGACCAGTACATTTCCGGTATTGCAATTATATGGGACTTTTCATTCGTTTAGGACTTTCAAAGACTTTTATAAGGACAAATTTGGATTCACTTCATTATACTGTAAGTTCTTCTCACATATTTAATTTATAACTTTAATAATTAAATTGTTTGTTGAGTTGTTAATTTTGCTTTTCTTGCTGTTACTTAATTTTGTGACCATAGAGTCGTAACATAACTAGTAACAATGTAAATAGTTGTTTTACTGGAACAAGAATTTTGATCACGCTCTTACAATGAACTGAATAATACTTTGAGACAAAAAGCAACCAATGACTTTGACAAGAATTCCTCACTCTCATAAATAATTTTGTGTTCGGTAAGGAGATGAAAACCTACTCCAAGCAGAGTGGGTTGTTAAAATTGTTGTTCAAATACGAGAATCTGTATTATTTGCAAGGCGATTGATCAAAGATAAGGGTTGGAGTTATTCATTTTATAAACAAGACAATTAAATAATCCGGATCCATTACAGGTGTATTTAGATTGTTAGAACAAATCAGGTTGTTAATATATGAACTTTACCTCTACCAGCTACATCTAGTGTATGATGACAACGTTGATCGTGACAGATAATTTCTACTTATGTATTAATACAGAGACTGGTAACTTTTATAACGACATAAAGGCTAACATTATGTTTCACAACACAAACAAGTCATTGCAAGAAAGATGGCATAGCAGGCCTTCCTTGGATGAATTAGAAGGTACCAATAGCTGTCAAAAATCAACTATGGTTGTGCCTATACAAGGATATTGTGATCTTAGATGTATGACCTATATTGTATGCCTGACAAACATGGAAAGAGGTCGCTGAATGGGTAAGGGAATGTGTGATAAAAAAGAACATCACATTTTAAGGGATTGTCATTTTTATGCAATTTCAAATCACTTTTGGATGGACTGTCTAAGTTTGTGTTGTGTTAGTTACACATCTAATAGCAGAAAAAGGTCGTTGTGACCTTATACAACCTTAAAAGATATTTAGCGAACAATACCCATGTTTGATTAAAGCTCTTGTGGGTATCCAAACTGGTGTTATTGTTTCTTGCTCAAAGATATAATATATCATAATTTACTTCTTGTAAGTCTCAGTATAATAAGAAATTTTGGAGGGCTTTAACGACATGCCGAAATAAAACTGAAAATATTTTATCCAATTAAAGGTTTAATCTATTGTTTCATCACTGTATCTGAATTGCACGAGAGTGGCAAGAAACGTCGATACATCAGCAGCTTATATATATATATATATATATATATATATATATATATATATATATATATATATATATATATATATATATATATATATATATATATATATTAGTTGTCTTAATTCGTAAATTTCCGGCAGGCTAATTTTTAATTGGGTAATGTTATCCATTTGTCTTGCATTTGTAATATCCTTCATTATTTGATCTTAGCATTATGTGGATAATATTTGCTTCATTATATTTTATATGTATCTGATTGATGCTGAATGGTGATGTTATTTTTTTTTTAACTGTTTTTAAATTTTAGTCTTCCTTCGCTTTTTTAATTGCTTCAATACCATATATTGCTATGAAGTTATGCTCTCTTGCTGAACTGCACCATTCATATTATAACACTCACCAAAATTGCCACCATATGAAATCTCAAAACAATCATCGTTCATTAGTTATTACTAGTTGTTGTTGTTGTTTTTAACGGCACCATTAGCACGTTATTGGAAATATCATGCCAAGGAAATAGGAGCTAAATGCCTTTCCCCAGGACACATCAAGGCTAGCTGGATTAGTCGGGTATCAAACCCGCGACCCTATGATTACGAGTCCGACTGAGCTATCGCTTCTTCATATTTGAACTGACGTAATTTAAAACAATTTTAAATATACATTTTGTTCCCATCAGTATCTTTTCCTGTCTTTCTGCGGGCGAATACACTGTTGAGCATTAGGTAATTTATGACCGCTTCCATGCAATCTATTGAAATGCTTATTTCGTGGTTTAGCTATAGACGCTAGTAGATTTTGTTCAGACTTAGAGATAGTAGGCGTATACATAACACAATGATGTGTTAGATTAAGATGCTTAACACCCTTTCATAGCTTCGTTTTCCAGTTTGTCTACAATTATGTACTTACAATAAATAGTGATTCTAGACAATAATAACGAAGTTATACAAATCTTTAAAACCAACCGAAACACCCTGACCGATTACAAGAGCGATAGAAATGTACTCATATTTTACCTGCTCATGAGAAGTTTGATAAATTTACCAAGCTTAGATAGTCTAGTGCATATAGCTGAAAAACACCTCTAAATTATTTAAAAATTGGCTAACCAATCCTTGTTCTCACAATCTATGATTTAGGTAGTCGAGTACCTTTATTGAGCTTCCTTGTTTGTTCCTTGTTGTTTGTTTTTGCAATTCGTTCTGGTGTCTATCGTGTATAATTCTCTCTTGATTTGATTTTGGAGATCCCAAAAGTCGAATCGATTACATTTTGCACCTACATTAATTATTGGAGATGCTGGCGTTTTGTGCTAATACTATTTAAAGGTAACACATTTTATACTGCTGTTGTTTTTCGTCGAATATGATGAATAATATCTTCTTTTAGATCGTCCCTGCGCGCAGATAATACAATATTTTTATACTACAAATGACAAAAACGTGATAACTTTATACCGTAATGATTATCGTCACTTTGTCTTAAAAATCTACTGTATCAGTAACACGTTGATTTTTTTTACCTCTGATTCCATATAAAAGACACTTCCAGGAAAGGATTAAATATACAAGTTTACAAAAACTGTAAAAAAAAAATATTATTTCTTCATTCGAATGGTATATTGTCTTGAATTAATTATCGTATATAAGATGTATTCAACACTATTTGATGGAGTATATTCAAATTCATGAGTGCAAAATAATATCTGAGGTAAAACTTCAGCTTGAAAAATATCCAGCAACATGTCTTATTTTATTTTTTGCTTTACGAGCACGGTCACGTGTTTCAGTAAACAATATATCGTATTTAACAGAAATGAAAAGGTAATTTAACACATCTAACTGACTGGATACCAAATTCAACTGATACGGAAATCTATATCCACATACTATTAGTTGCTTGCTGTCCTTCTGTCCATAACATTCGAGGTTATCAATCCGAGCAAGGATCAAACAGCCTATATTTCATTTTAGTGTTTAATGTATTGGCATACATTTTGTTCCAATATGTTTAAGTACCCAAAATCAAATCTGTTCTATGTAATGTAATGGATAGATTATCATGTATGTGAACAGTTGGATGTTTGAGCTAGACTTGCGTAATATGTGATATTTCTACGGCAATGTATCTTTCCATTTATGTAGCGCACATTAGAACGGCTAACATTCAAACAGCCAAGAGTTCCAAATTTGCTTGGTATACACTTTTGAGTGTCTGTGTCATAACAAATTTCTGTGTGCTGTAAACCTCGTGATAGTTTCTTTGTCCTTTTTCTTTCCCAACACTTATAAAGGCCATTTAGCTCATTGATATATTGACATTTTGTTTTCCTTATTTTCTACTGATTACATTCTTTATTTCCTTGCATTTGCTTTAAGCTGTAACTATCTGATAATATTTTTCATGATTTATTATTTCTTGATCACTTATTGTGCAGTTGCATTTCCGTATTTATTTTTTTAAGTGAAACAGACAGGTCACATTTTTGACTTACAAGAGCCTTATCCGCTTATATTGTTGAGCAGTATGCTTAACCTAACAGTTTCTTTGGTTTGCTTTTCAATATTGAGATGTATTTACACTGAGTCCACTAATGCTAATTTTACATCTTGCGGTATTAGTGAGCCTACGCTATTTAATTGCCTAATTATTTTCTCGAGCAATATCCCGTGTACTGTCCAACAGATTATAGTAAGTAGGAAACGAAGTCTTGGAATAATCAAGTTTATGATTTCGTCTACGGCCATGTCGGTCAGAAGAACAAATTATCAACGATATCAGGGTTGAGATTTTTAAATTGTTTAGTATGTTGTTACAGATGCCTGTACAGTAAATTCAATTTTTCCAAACTTACGTTTTACCCAGATATTGCTTACATTTTAGAGGCTGATCTGTCTAATCACTCGCTGGATACAACGCAGACAATAATACACATTCAAACTACCGGTTGCCATCATTGTTTCCGGTGGAACTTACTTTGGTGTTAGTCTCAGTGCCTTTATAGTTCAATATGCACAGGAACCACTATGAGAAGAAGAACTGATGTAATAGATCGTGCAGAGCCATATTTCGTCACATGGCCAGGCATGGCAAATTCCACATACAGAACAATGTAAACATTGAATCTGGACTGCAGTGCTGTGTAACCTATATTCTGTAAAGTTCCTAAAAAAAATATCGGGCGCACATTTGTTTGACTGGTATACGCTTGGGATAATTGCCAAATAATCTTGAAGATCGCAGGAGCTCTTGTAGAACTTAAATTCGGTAACATTTTACTTGTGAACACAAGCAACATCTTCAGCGGCAATAGTGGCTGAGATCCGTTGCGGTTTGTTCATCCTTAACTGCGTGCAGTTTCCGCCCGATTGGCCCGCAAGTCCTAGTGTCAAACGCGGTTTGAAAGCTAATACCGCAAGCAAATCTGCTTTTCTTGCACCTGTTGGTATTTTATGCCACATAGTTTATATTGTTAATGTTGCTATTTAACCGGCTGTAGTTTATATAGGGGAAGTTGTTGCACAACTGGCCGTGGTTCATAGGCAAGTCTTACTAGCTGCGGTATACCACCTTTTCGTATACCGCTTGTTATTCGTATCCTACGCTCTCGCGAGAGTTGCATTAGTTGAATCACAGTAGCCATACTGTTCTACAAAGGAAAACCATTGTCTAATTGCAAATTCGGTGAATATTTGTCTCTAAAATTTGTACTTTTCAAGGATCAGAACCTGCAATAGTTTTAATTCATTGCTATAATTTCAGTGAATTATGTGTCTTTATTCTGTATGGTGGTGACATCGTCGAGATTTTCCTTAACGTTGTTAACCTCGTCGGGTGCCTCTATACTAAATAGGTTCTATATTTGCTGTGTTTGTGAATCTTCTCGAATACTCGCAGACAGATACTCATGGTCGGCTACTCTGATACACGACTCTACCGCGCCACCACATTAAGGCATGACCGAGCACCGAAGTCAACACGTTACGCGTGCAAATGAGATTTACAACATGTTTCTATATAATATGATGTTCTTGTGCAAAGTTCATATTTTCCAAGGCATACGCTTTTGCATTAATTGTGTCTCAATGCCACGGAAATACACACAGCGCTATCTAACAGGTTGATTCTAGACACTGCCGTTTTATGTCCTCGTAGGCTTGTGGAGGTTTCTGAATCATGAAAATAAAATATCGCTTATGTGTTAGATTGTTACGGAGTCCATTAAGCGACCAAACATATTTTGGCGTTACAGTGATATGAACTTGTAAATCATGCCTTTGCAATAAATAAACAGCCTTGTTTATTCCAGGATCTTGAAACTGGCTTGCCAGCTTGGACAGCTATTTGATGACGATGTTGACCCAAATGAACACAAATGACCCATCATCGAGCATTGCGCCGACTCCGATCCTCCGAGACATTGTAATTGTATATGCAACCACATCAAACGTAGTGAGCTCCTTACAAATTTACGCGATAGGTTTTGGTTTACTGTTTTCAGAAATAGCTTCTGAGAAATTCTCTCTGCTTGTTATGCTCCGATTCTGCTGTGTTGTACAGCATTTCTTAATAGAAGTAAAGTGTATATAACATTGCAATATTATAATGTTGCAAGCATCTCCTAATTTATTTATCTTTGGTGATCTTCGTTGCTACTGCTATATACATTAATTGTTTTGATGTCATTAATGACGTAGTCACTGCTTGTTTCACTCCAGTGGGTGTTCAGATCAGCGTAAGCGACTTCAGCTTTTCTTACACATTATCACAGAATGATTTTTCATCCTTATTCATAAGGTATACCAAGATTTTAGCGTTGTTGTTATAAAATGATATCAATTTGTTTGTCAAATAGTTACGGATGCGTATTGGAAAAATCATTCATCACGTTTTGAGCCTCTGTGAGAAATCTGTATGAAACATTTAAACGAAACAACAATTTTATGATATTTGTGACTTTACAAACACTTGACGGTTTGGATAACATTATTCCCGCATTAGATACGCTCATAAATCATTTCAAAATACTATATGCATCGATCTGTAGACAGTTCGTCATTTATATAATATACGACGCAGTAATGCCCTGGTATTATATTCTCTCACAAAATCTCCACGAAATAAAAATTTTTCACACAATGTCTGGAAAATATATTGCATAGGGTTACCGCCACTGTAAAAGTTCTCACACAAAATAAATATTCTCCGTGAAATATTTTATAAATTATATTAAAAATAAGTAATAACATATTCCGCTACATATATATTCTCACACAGAGAAAACAATCCCGTCCTAATATATTTTATGCAGCACTGTTGCAATCAATAATCACAGTTGTACTTTGCTACAGACTTGTGTTTCTCTGACTGCAGCACCTAGTATATTAATTTCGCTTGTGGGCGCCCACAAGGAGGATGACCACTGGTACTCGTAAATACTGCAATCGCGTCTAATACTAGGGTAAAGTCAAGTGGTATAGCAATCGTTAACCTATATCTGTCCGGATGCACAACCGAATCCTACTATCGGAACAGCATGTATCAGATACCGTGGTGTGTCCTTGGACAAAGCACTTTGCATCAATTGCATCGCCACTAAATAACCTCATTGTGTTGCTGTGCAGTAACGATCCAAACCAACCGAAACCTGTATCAGTAATCTTGATTGTAAAACCCCATAACGATACTACCCATTGATATACATTAAAATTGTCAGAGCTAAACCTTTTCAATGCATTACATTTCACTGCGCCAGGATCCAACGAAGTCTAAGAATAGTTACCAAATCGTTACCAAAAACAACGATAATTGGACATGCAATATAGACATGCCCATAGTGAAACAGGTTGATCACCATATGTTCTGTGTTGTTTATCATGCCATATATGAAGCCGCGGTAACTCTCATTTGATAGCGCTCGAACTCGTGATCCAAGGGTCGCGGACTCGACACTCGGCCAGGACTACCTGGTTCGGCTGCCTTGATGTGTCCTTAGAATATCAATTTCATAGGTATGAATAAGCCATTAAAGTCTTAAAAGTGTCGTTAAAAGCAACGAAAACAAATTATCATGTCATACGAACAAAACAAACTAAAAGTAACAGTTCATCTCTGGATACTGCCAATACATTATTCCACCCTGTCGTGGATGTGCACCATTGACCATTTCTATTTTTTTCATGAAACAAATAATTGATCTACAAATTTCATCCTGCCCCAGCTAGGTAGATTTTGTAAAGGGCGGTACCGAGCCGTCATTTTTTTCCGCTTCTAACCTAATGAATAATGCACGAAATGACGTTAAAAGAAACCGTAGATAACCACCAGAAGTAACAGAGACCGTATGCAGTCAATCACCTAACAAGAGATTGTACTCCTTGTCCGGCAGCAAGTCAGAAAGAAACCAACCACATTTACAGTTGATATAAATACCATTCAGGTGTAAGTGTCTTAACGATTAGATTTAACTGACATGACTTAATATGAAGGGTTAAAGATATTTTATAGCTACATGTTATTCTTAATACAAGTTGTGATCGTGAATATCTTTCTAATATATATATATATATATATATATACATATATATATATATATATATATATATATATATATATATATATATATATATATATATATAATATTAATCCGTATGGCGAAAGGCTCGTACAAAAATAACAAAAGAAAAGAGTGAAGCCAATAAGCTTTGTATGTTTAAAAAAATAATTTATTTCCCATGAAAACAAGGTGACAATAGGAAATATGACTTACTGTTTGTGAATATGATCCAAAATTTAATCCTAGAATTCAAAAATATAAGTCCTATCACTAAACAGTTCTAATTGAATCCAGGTTCGAATCTCGATGAAGTTTCAATATGGAAGGCGATGACGTCAGATGAGGTCGTTGTACTGATGGCAACAGTTCCTCGTTGAATCACAATTTATAATGTTCCCGTTTAGAATTCCAGAATAAATTTCCACTAAATGTCTTTGTCCCAGAATTTTTATAAAGAAAAGCAATTGTGTTGTTTTTCAGAGAAAATAAATTATTAAATCCACAAAATAGAAGAAATTTAAATCAACTGGCATCAACATAAGAAAACACCTTGAGCTCTAACGGTGAAGAATAAGAATGCCTAAATCTACTAGAAAACCTCTGTTTTAACCCACGATTTTAGATCACATGGTGGCTCACGTGACGAGGCTACGTGATCACTAATTTAAACAGCGCAGTACAAAAATGCCATTTTACACGTAGGCCAAAATAACCCTAGCTAAGAATCAGATTCTCACGCTGGAAATAAATAAAAAAAGGCTGTTTACAACTTAGTTAACACGTGGGCCGAACATGACCTTGATAATAACCAATCATTTTCGCTTCGTGTTTACAAATGTCTCAACCAAGGTGAGCTAAAAATATTGATAAAGCAACCTTTTGCGTTCTAATCAGGTCAAAACAAAAGACTGAATTTTCCGAAAATAGTCAAATCCCGTGAAAATTATCATTACAATGAAATGCAATGAAACAAAAATAAAGTAAAAAAGAATTTTAAAACAAATACACAAGTAATT
>JAECUM010013564.1:0-55916 GCA_016617855.1 Megalonaias nervosa
ATATATATATATATATATATATATATATATATATATATATATATATATATATATGTCCTTTAAAGATTACCAACATCTCACCTCTACACACATGGGTTCAAGTGCCAGGCTTAGCCAGTGAGGGTATGTGAAAAAGCTTGCCTGTATCAACCTGTGGGTTGGTGGTTTTTTCTGGGATCCTTCATGTTCTTTGTCTACCATCTATACTGGCTGCCATGTATAGCCTATCATGTGCTGAAAAATGGTGTTAAAGCCATGATAACAACAACTTTCATTTTTGTGCATACTGCATGAACAGAATGGCGTCATCTCCATGGAGACACTCTACATATTGGATGTACACAGAAATGTTCATCTCTCTTTTCAGGTGGTTTGTACGTGCAATGGAGATTGAGCTGGAGCAAGAAGACTTGGATAGAATTAATATCCATTCATTATCTCCATACCAGATCAAGCAGCTGCTTATCTCAATCCTAAGCAAGCACCCACATGACATGGATCCCCGTGCCCCACTGCAAAGGCGCCAGCTGGATGGGGCACTAAACAGGGTGCCAAAAGATTTATATGCCCATGTTTGGGAGATTCTAGAGAGAACACCAGGTGGAATCAAAGTAGCCGGTTACCACCTGCCCCAGGTAGTATCATTGATCATCAGTTACAAAAATGGCTTTTAATTAATAGATAATTGTGGATTCACTGTTGTATGTTAATTTTGGCAGACTTATTCCTTACTGCAAACAGAACATTTAAATAATTTAAGTAAAATGATCCACCTGCAAAGAAATATGACTTGTTTCACATCAGAGGCATACCTGGCAATTAAGAGGATCCAGTATGGCTAGAAGGATCTGAGCCATCAAATATGACCACCATTACTAAAATTAGAAAAACCTTTAAATGACCTCATCTCCAAATCTGCTGAATAGAATTTGGCCAAACTTGACAGAAAGCATACAGGCTTGAAAGCTTTTTTAAATTTATGCAGATAATGCTGATCTGCCATCAGTTATGGACACTGTTATTCAAAATGGAGAAACCTTTAAACACTTTTGTCCTAAAAACTGCTGTTTAGAATTTGACCAAATTTGACTGAAAGCATCCTGGCATGAAGATCTTGACAATTTTCATGAATGGTGCTCATCCACCATCAGATATGGCCATTGATTGTAAGAACAGAAAAACCTTTAATGAATTTCTCACCAAAACCACTGAAAGCATCCTTGCATGAGGATCTTTCCAGATTATATAAATGATTTGATCTACCACCTAATAATGGACACTGTTACTAGAAACAAACCATTAAAATGACTTGGAAAAACTGCTCAACAGAATTTTAGTAGAAAGCATCCAAGCAAAAAGAACTTTCAGGTTTCAGTAGTGATGCCAATCTGCCATCAAATATGACTGCTGTGCTAAAAATAGAAAATGTTTAAAAGCTTCTAAATAACCACTTAACAGAATTTGACCATATTTGTCAGAAAGTGTCCTGGCTTTGGAATGCCTTTCAAAGGTGGCTGCTGTTACTAAACGTAGAAAATCATTTACAAAATTCGTAACCTATGCAGTTTTCAGTTGAGAAATGTCTGCAGAAACCATGCTATTGATCCATATTTCTTGACCAGCTGCTGTTGCATTTGGCTGTTAGGTAGATGTTTAGGTAGATGTCGGCTTTGTAAGTAGTAAAATGGATCATACAAGAATATCAGAATACATGATTTTATGTATGTAAAGTTTGACAGTACTTAGATAGGACAATAACCCTCAGATTCAAAGTCTTTCCATGTGCTTCAGTAAATGATAGCACACAGCAAATTGAGTATTATTCCTGCAGTAAGAATCACACTTCATTTGTAATGGAGCTTCCTTCCAATAGATCAGGGCAGTGCTAGAAGCATGTATTACAATACATCTAACAGAGATATTCATCTATAACACAATAGTTTTATGGCTAGGAATTTTGTACAGAGGAAGGGGGCACTTATGTGAAAGGTAGGGATTTTTGGCGAATAAAGGGGAATGGGTTTTTTGCAATAGATAAAAATAGAAATAGATAAAAGCACATTCGTGTTTATCGGAAATTAAATGAACAGAAAAATAAGTGGAATCAATAGAAAATAACAGTTTTAAGAATGCTTATTTGTGACCTGGAAAGTGGTCAAGTTATGGAGGGGTGATGGTTTTTTGAAGGACAGTGAAGTAAGAGCGGAGGGCAGAAGGGGGGGATGCATCTCTGTTTCTACCAAGCTGGGACACTGATCAGTGCAATGTGTATTAAGTCTGTGTGTCACTGATTCAGTCCTGACAGTGTGTATTAAGTCTGTGTCACTGATTTGATCCTGACAGTGTGTATTAAGTCTGTGTCACTGATTTGATCCTGACAGTGTGTATTAAGTCTGTGTCACTGATTTGATCCTGACAGTGTGTATTAAGTCTGTGTCACTGATTTGAACCTGACAGTGTGTATTAAGTCTGTATCACTGATTCGATCCTGACAGTGTATATTAAGTCTGTGTCACTGATTTGATCCTGACTGTGTGTATTAAGGCTGTGTCACTGATTCGATCCTGACAGTGTGTATTAAGTCTAAGTCATTGCTTCAATCCTGACATTGTTAACTAAGTCTGTGTCATTGCTTCATTATTAACAGTGTGTATTAAATCTGTGTCAGTGCTTCAGTCCTGACAATGTGTATTAAGTCTGTGTCATTGCATCATTCCTGACAATGTGGATTAAGTTTGTGTCATTGCATCATTCCTGACAATGTGGATTAAGTCTGTGTCATTGCATCATTCCTGACAATGTGTATTAAGTCTGTGTCATTGCATCATTCCCGACAATGTGTATTAAGTCTGTGTCATAGCTTCAGTTCTGACCTTGTTTAATAAGTCTGTGTTATTGCTTCAATCCTGACAATGTTTATTAACTCTAAATCATTTCTTCAATCCTGACAATGTGTATTAAGTCAGTGTCATTGCGTCAATCCTGACATTGTGTATTAAGTCTGTGTCATTGCATCATTCCTGACAGCATGTATTAAGTCTGTGTCATAGCTTCAATTCTGACCGTGTTTAATAAGTCTGTGTTATTGCTTCAAACCTGACAGTGTTTATTAAATCTAAGTCATTGCGTCAATCCTGATAATGTGTATTATATATCTGTCATTGCTTCAGTTCTGACTCTTTATTAAGACTGTGTCATTGCTTTGATCCTGACAATTTAATTGTGCATAGGACTGTACCAACTTTCTATTTGTATAATCTAGTAGCAGTGTTGTAAACATAGTATTTGGAACACACACACACACACACACACACACACACACACACACACACCTGTCATGAAAACTACAATAATTCACAGATGCATCAAATATTGTGCTGCATTTATTCCACACCATTATAGATGGAGACTTGTCACCATTTATTATATGGGTGTAGATGTACCCTGTTGTCTTAGAATTTTATTCCATTACTTGGGATATAGAGGTACTAGGAAATGATGGGGTGGGTAATAAAAAGCTGAGAAAAAATTGGAATGTGATGTCTTTTGCAGATTTCTGGTTGCATCAAAATGGTTGATTCAAACATATGAAGATTTTATGAGATGTAGAAGGCAAAAGAATTTGACTTGAAAGACCACTGTTTTTAGAGACCATCTGTCGTTTTCGCCTTGAAAGACCACTGTTTTTAGAGACCATCTGTCATTTTAGACTTGAAAGACCACTGTTTTTAGAGACCATCTGTCGTTTTAGACTTGAAAGACCACTGTTTTTAGAGACCATCTATCATTTTCGCCTTGAAAGACCACTGTTTTTAGAGACCATCTGTCGTTTTCGCTTGAAAGACAACTGTTTTTAGAGACCATCTATCATTTTCGCCTTGAAAGACAACTGTTTTTAGAGACCATCTATCATTTTCGCCTTGAAAGACAACTGTTTTTAGAGACCATCTATCATTTTCACCTTGAAAGACCACTGTTTTTAGAGACCATCTGTCGTTTTCGCCTTGAAAGACCACTGTTTTTAGAGACCATCTATCATTTTTGCCTTGAAAGACCACTGTTTTTAGAGACCATCTGTCATTTTAGACTTGAAAGACCACTATTTTTTGAGACCATCTGTCATTTTAGACCAAATTCTTAATGCACAGATCAATTTGGTAATGGAGATGATCTTCATGTTGATCATCAGTCTTTAATAAAAGACATTCTGTTAACAGATGGGGTTATCGATCAAGATGGGTTGCACTGTACATAAATTGCTGATAAACTATTGAGTGGATTTTAGATATGTTGGCAAAGGGAGGCAAAGCATCTTTAATTCTGAATATTAATCAGTTTCTTGAATGTTGTTTCAGTATCCCACATTGGCAGATATGACAATGTATGAGATGAACTTTTCCCTCCTGGTGGAACAGATGCTGAGTAAAATTGCTGACCCTGCATATAGACAGTTAACAGTTGAGACTTTCATGGTAGTTTCCACAATTCTAGAGAGGAATCCTGAGTTGACATTCCCTCATCCAGTCAATATGGACAAGGTATGGGATGATTTATTGTAGTACCATGCCAGTGGAAAAGCTAGACAAAAGAATTGCATTTCAACATTTCCCAGCAGTGCGCATTGCATCATTGACACCTTTTTTTTAAGATTCTGGAATTAATGTAACTATCTGTGAGTGTGGACTTATATTTTTAGCTCACCAGGCTGTAAGCCAAGTGAGCTTGTGATATGGCCTTTCATGTGTCATACATCTGTCAACAATTGCTATTTTAAACTTTTCAGAAACCATCAATTTTGACCAAATACAGTAAATCCCACTTATCTCGACCTCAGTTATCTCGAAAACCTGTGTATGTTAGGGGTTTTGGTTCAGTCCCGAATAAATCCTACTTTGTGATGCTAATTTTTCCCCACTTATCTCGACCCCTGTTAAGTTGATAACGCCGTTATGTCGGGCATAAGTTTCTGTCCAAAGTAACATGTGGACCCACTTAATTCAAGGAAATGCAACTTTGAATGTCTGTCTCAGAGAAATTTTACAACAGATAATCTGGTGTTTCCACTACTCACAGTACCTTGTACCAGCAAGGATGGAAAAAGTCGATACGAAACAGATTTTACCAGTACAAATGCTAATCAATGAATCTCATCAGTGCATGGTTTATCACTTGCTTAGAGTGGAGAAAATTATGTTGTAAACAATACTTTAGAGTAAGGAAACTGAATGAATATGTTTCTGACATTTACAGGAGCTGCGTTCATAATGGACACCATCACATGTCAACACCATGACAATATAGTTCGTTCCACAGCATTGCAAATTTTATCTTATCTGTAACTCGGTAAGTTATCAGGTCAGATTCATTAAATGTAGCTACAAATACCTCATTCATTTTACACTATATACTTAAAATGAATTAGTACTTTTGACTACATTTAATGACACAACCTCAAAATTGAAAGATAGGATAAAATTCACAATGCTTTGCGGAACAAACTATAGTGTAATCCCATTCCAATATCATAACAGACAGTCACCAGCTTAATCCGTACAGAATTAAAAACTTTGGTTCAGAGTTCACTTATAAAGTAAATAGTTTAAGTGTTTCCATGCTTGATGTGAGTGTAAGCCCTCAACTTCAGTTAATAAAAGCACAAATGGTATTTAAAAAAATCTATAGCACTCATTATTTTTTATTTTTTAAATGAAGTTGTTCATCACTGTGCCATGATTACAGATTCTTCAATGCAAACGGAATGAAGCAGAAAGTGACTGATAGGATTAACATCTATGAAATAGAAAGAGAAGTGCTTTCATTTGTATTTTTTTAATCTTGAATTGAGTATCAGAGCCTTACAATCCATCAAAGTGATACGCCGATTCCTTTTCTGGCACTCTTTTGTTGCCGACAGTCACTGATCAGAGTCAAGAGGGATATGGAACTATAACTGTATGAATAGAATAAGTCTGCTTCTTACAGAATTTGATGTTGAGACAGTTAACTTTAAAGACTTTAAACACATTTTACAGTTTGTCGGTACATGAATACCAACAGCCTCATCTTTTTTTCCGGGACAGGGCAAATTTTATCAGTAGAAACCTGCATACTGGTGTAAAGGAACCTCTGATGATCAAGAAATGCAATCGATTTTCACGTACAATTTTGGTTAGTTTAATTTTGCTACTAGTTAAAATCAACACTAACAAAAAAAAAATATTTTAAAAAAAAAAGTACAGTCCTACTTGTACATATACTTAAATTGGCCTAGATTTTGGTCAGCATGAGAAAACTGTTGCCTTGCTGAGGGTACCAAAGGGATGAGGCTATTCATAGGAAACAAAAACAACTTTAAACCACTGACATTGTCACAGTAACTTAAGTGTTGTAAAAATGTTTGACTTGTTACTTAATCTCATTTAAAAGACCTCTTTTTTCCTCAACTTGGCATGACTGAATTATTATTTTTGTTGTGCATTTGAAATGCCATTTGTTTTTAGAAACAGAACTCCTCATTTTTGTTTCTTCAAATGTGTAATCATTGTTCTGCAGTAGATTTGTCAACTAAACCCAGATATCTCAGACCTGGTTATTATGTTGATGATTTTTTTTACACCCCTGACATAAATGAGATAACCGGGTCTGACTGTATTTGATACAGAGATCATGTCATGAAGGACTTTTAGATTTGTACAAACAATGCTGATCTGCCATCAGTTGTGGTCATTACAAAAAAAATAGAACAAGCCTTAAACAATTCCTCAAAGACTGTTGATTAGAACTTGACCAAACAGAAGGCATCAGATATATAAAAATGATGCTGGTCTATCATCAAATAGGCTTCCATTACTAAAATTAGTAAAAATCCATTAAATGACTTGTCAGAAACCTCTCAACAGAATGTGGTCAGATTTTACAGGAAGCATCCAGGCAGGAAGATCTTTAAAATTCATGCAAATGATGCAGAACCACTGTCAGATATTCACAATGGAAAAGGCAGTGTTGCTAAACATTACTTTTTCAAAACTGTTGAATAGAATTTGACCAAGCTTGACAGAAAGCATCCTGGCAGGAAAACTTTTCCAGTTTATACCAATTCCACCTTCAAATAAAGCAGCCATTAGTATAACTCGAAAAAACATTAAATGGCTTCTCCAAAACCACTGAATGGAATCCGATGAAACTTGATAGAAAGCATCAGATTTGGTTCAGAAATGATGCTGATATAGCCACCATTACTACAGATAAAAAAAAACTTTAATTGACTTATTGTTAAAAAAAAAAATGCCTAAGTGAATGTAACAAAATTTGACAGCATCCTGGCATGAAGACCATTCAGTTTTATACAGATGATACTGAGATAGCATAAAATATGGCTGCCATTACTATAAACAGTAAAACCTTTTAATGACTTCTTCATCAAAACCACTGAATACACTTTCAGACCTGCCAGTCCATACAATTTGCCATAAGTCTTATGAAAATGACCCTAAAATACATACCTCAGGAATAAGAGCAAAAACTATGGAAATAAGATTGTTGCGGTGTAATGCGAATTGGCATGTCCATGTTTGATCTGGATCTAGGTTTCATGTTAGATTTAGTGGAGTTAATCAGGGAACCAGACTAACTTACCACACACACTTTAAACTGCACACTTTTTTCATGCAAAGTGTCTTCATAATCAAACTGTTGATTATAGAAATTTTAAAAAATGGCATCTAACAAGCGCTATAGGTTGAAGGCAAAAGGGAAAATAAGCCTCTTTAAAAGTGTTAATAATCAGTGCAGAAGAATAAAAAGGAACATTCAGATTTTTGTGAATAAATGCAGGATGTGACACAATTACATTTATTGGACATCACATGTTGATTTGAGTATGTCTTGTGGTGGAAGATATAATTGTCATCGTCATGTGAAATCGGAAAAAAATTTCCAAGAATTACATGAAGTTGAGAGATGGCAACAAGCCATTGAGCTGCATAGGGTTTGGAACTGAAGTTTGTGCAATTGTACTAGAGGTAAATAATGTCTACATGTACTTTACAAACTTTTCAGTTCAACATAATGTTTACTGTCGCGCATCGAATACCAAACATTTTAAATTACTTGTGTTCCAATTTACATGATATTTTGTTACACATTACTGAAAACTGGTCAGAATTATGGAAAAAATATCTGATGGAGTTGCTACGGCTCTCGACACCATGCTTTCTTGCAGAATTGCATCTGAAAACCACCATGGAGTGGAAGTGGTGTCAATAAAGCAGGTGTGATTTACTGTTTATGACCACAGTAAGCATGTGCTAGAGAGTTTCAGAGAGAGAGAGAGAGCATAAAGGGGCACTGAGTTATTCCATGTTGTTGCCCTACTTAATGGACACATTTATTGGGGCGGGTATGAATCAGCCAAGTGTCAGATAAAAATGCAAATATGTCAAATCAATTATTTTGCAAGAAAGAGAGAGAGAGAGGTGATGTGTTTATGATGGCTGAAGACAAGTAAATCTGGACTCTTTTTCATGATACATGCATTTCACCCACCAAAAAAATCTGTTGAAGCAATGCAATATATTCAATAAGGAAGTTTCATATGCAGCTGCTATTTCTTTGTAGAAAAAATGTGCTATCAGATTGTTAAAACATAGTTCTAATCACAAGCATTTATTTTTAAAGAAATGAACAGTAGGCTGAATTCATAATATAGAGTAGGATGTGAGCCATCGATGTAACATAAATCTGCAAGAATAACAGAGGAGGAGAGAAATAAATAGTGACTGAAATTATCATATTGGGGGTTAAAGGATTGGGTGTGCATTATCTCAACATCACGTAAATAAAACATCAAGAACTCAGTTTATTATAAAGCTGAAAGAAGTCATCTGAATCCTCAAACTTGTGATATATATATATATATATATATATATATATATATATATATATATATATATATATATACGCATAATTGCCAAAGATAGATGACTACATGATTGTGCTTACTTTCATGATAAGTTGATAAAAGGTACATAAAACTATCCAGGATATTGGACTGGAATTTTTTTCATTTGTGGAATTGAAAGTATACATAATTTGATGTGCATTTGGTTTGGAGTTGTATGGCACAGCACAACATGAATTCAGAGCGGGTTGGACTGGCAGTCTATCAACAACACTCCTACCCCCACCCGTCAGATTCACTGAAAATTTCTGGAAGGGCCAAGGCATTTACTAATGGTTTACATAATTGCCTACTATGGTGTGCCCATGCAAAAGGCACTTCTGATATTTCTTTGTGTAATAAACATAAATTCAACATTGATCCACAGTACAGTAGCTTATATAGCTACACATTTTTCCTTAAATTAAGTAAACTAAATAAAAGTGGATTTATTGACTTAACACAGAAGAGAGAGAGGGAGATTTTGGACATTGAGATCTAATAGTCTCAGATGTCTTATAATTTATGCCAGAACAAGAAAATGCAAGCAAGCAAACTGAAATTGATGGTAGGAGGCGTTTCTACTTTGTTGGAAAATGCAATCGGAAACTCTTTGATTGCAGATTAACTATCACAAAGAGGGAATGAATGATTAATGTTGGGATGATGACAATTTTCTCACATCATTGTTCCTTTCAGCATCAAATTTAATTCAGTTTAATTGCGGACAATTAACAAACTTCCCTGCTAATTGCTGGGTTATAATTTGGGCTGTTAAATAAGACAGTGTGCCAAGTTAGATGGTTCCATGTAATATAAATATGTCATAACAAGCTGAAATTGACATACTCATTTGATGTCAATATTGTAGAACAGTGTTGACAATGGCTACTCCTTTGATTTTTGTAGAACATCAGTTTTCTCAGAAGTCTTGCCTCTTAGGGACAGATTGTTCAACTTTCTGACATAGAGGGGGGGGGGATTAGGAGTGCTTGAAAACAACTGTCTTGCACTGATTTATTGGGAAAAAGACCTCACTCTGTACATCATTATACTTAAGAAAATAAATTATCTTGTAATGAAAGAAACAAAAATATTCCAATTGGAAATAAAATCCCACTCCTCGTCCTCCCCTCAATGTAATGTTGCTGGTCCCTTACTGTACACATGCAGGAGGACCTTTTGCAGCAGAATCTAGTTGGTTCTGATTGGTGTATATTTGAACCTCATATTGTTGACTGTGTACTGCCATTACTGGTTAAATACTAAGTATTATAAATTCATTGTTTTCTGTTCTTTTCTTCTTTTTATTAAAATAAAATTTTGTTGTCATTCGGATTTTGACTGTCCATATCTCAGAGGATTACTTTTCCTTTGTAACAATAGGATAAATTTATACTGTTTAGAGGTAGCTGAATGGTGTGCCTCCTGTCAGATTGGTGCATAAGTTCATAAGATTTCTATAAATAAAGTAAAAACGTACAATTCCTAAAGTGTCAGTGATCTACTTTCCACTGATCATGACATAAAATTTGTGGGTTACATTGTTTAAATTTCATTGAGAATGCCAATCAGCCTTTTCTAAACATATATATGTTAAATATACTAGACTGTTTTAAGATTTGTTTTGGTATTGTCTAGAATATATAATCGACATAACATTTGTTTCATATGGTATCTGATTGATTGCAAATCACTCGATATCTCAGTCTTTCCATGGATGGTCTTCTTTCATTGGTTATTTAAATGTCAATCAGTAATGTCAACCAGCCCTCTCCACAGTGGAGTTGTCAAAGACATGCTTCCCAATACACAGTAGTTATTGTAGGTATTTACCCCTCCACTTTGGAGCATTATCATTGAGCAGTTTGGAGCGAATTAAGTGTCCCACTATGACACTTGAAAAAATTAAAAATCACATGATCTATACAGCCTAATATGAACAGTATAGACCAAGTCTTTCCATCAAGTAACTATATTAGTGCTAGAAATAGCTAAAATTGCCAATGGCAGTCAAAATTTTCAGATGGTGTTTCATTTTATTAAACACAATATATTTGGTGATTGAAAGTTTAGGGGTTTGTACTGATGTCTGCAGAATGTTTGCTGTGAAGTCGCTGATGTCCACTAATGTAATGTATTTTTGAGGTTGTATACATGATGTATTGAAATAAATTTTTTTGTAAAGGAATATGCAGAAATGCACAATTTAGCAATTATTTGAACCTTTATTAGTTTAAAAAGAAAAACTTCAGAGAAATCGTGATTTATTGGAGAAAATACTTGCTAATAATGGGTAGTGATGAAAGCTGAATATGTCTCCATTCAATAATGGAAAAATTCTTCAGTGCATTGTTTTCCTGGTACACTAAATGATCTAACAGACCAGTATGTTTCTGGGAAAATTGTTGACTACAAAGGAAATTCTTCAAGAAATAATGTGCCTGTAAATCATTGTCTTCACTATTCACTTGAAGACCTAAAATGAACAGCAGAGAACTTGACCTGCCATAGCATTATGCAATGGTGGATATGAGTCTGTACTGTTTACAGATGCATATATGTTGCATGCATTTTAATCAAACATATTTTTTCCAGATTATCCAAGATTCCTTTGAAGATTTTCAAAAAGATCTGAATAAATCAGAAGGTCGTGAAAAACAAGATGACATGAAATGCTTCTTCAACACAGCTCCAAATATCAGAAATGGCACCACAAGTTACATTACAAAAGCCATCATCAAGAGTCTCCTGGATGGGGGGATTAATGTTACATCTGATGACATGTGCTGTATCACATAAACTTTTCTTTTCTGGACTGTTGATTGCAGATATTTGACATACTAATGTGAACAACATCATAGCTTCATAACAGACTAATCCTCTGGTGTTCTAGTCAGGAGTGTGATACCATAGATATTGGATTGTTTCAGTCACCATTCGGAAGGTTTTCTGGACGTGAATCATTTGTTCATTTTGGTTTATTTTATTCATGTTATTGTGACAGCATGATACCTCATAATGACTTCTTGTCACCAACATGTTAAAAAGAGACCAGTGGTTTCCATTATGGACAGGTTTACAAAAATTTCTTGAAAAACTGCAGTTAACCATATTTAAATGCTGAATTAAGTTCATAATTGTTGGCTGAAACATCTTTGAAAGAATTTGTTCTATTCACTAGTTTTTATTATCAGTTTTATTAAGTTTTTTTAAAAGTATCAAACCTTATTTTTATCTGGCCACTTCATCTCTTTCTGAAAGGGTTTTGTTCTCTCATGTCAGGAAGAGATCAGGAAGATTCATATTTGACACAAATTGGTATCAAAATTTTTATCTCCTGATAGAAGATGCCAGTGTTTGCCTATTCTGATGGATATCTTGTGCAACTTACTTAAATATTTGTATCTCATTCATGATCTGCGATTGACACTTAAACATCTTTTATAAAAACTGCAATTTTTCTTGCAAGAACCAAAATTTAGCTTTAGATTGGTTTCATTAAGCCCATGTAATATCTCCTAAAGAGGGGTGGGGGTGGCAGTGTTGCATGTCCATCTCTTCAGTCTTGTCCCACAATGTTTTTATCTGCTGAAAAACTTTTGAATGTCTTCTTGGATTCAAACCAAATTTGAAATGAGGCTTTTCATTTAGAAGACATAGATCAAGTTCAGTTTTCACCATTGTCCGGCAAACATGTATGCATTTGTTTGACTGAGTGCTTTGCCCTTCAGATTTGTTTGAGCACTTTGACCTTCAGATTTATTTGACTGAGCACTTTGCCCTTCAAATTTGTTAGATGAGCACTTTGATCTTCAGATTTGTTTCTGCTTAAAAGCATTTGAAAGACTTCATGCATTGAAATCAAATTTGGTTTGAGACTTTACAGTAAGACCTAGATCAGGTTTTATTTTCATCTTCTCTTCTTTGATATTATCTTTTTGTTGCATAATTTTACTTAGCTATGGCTTTTGTTTTACTTGTATCTGTGCAGTTTGACTTTTATCTGTGCCCTTCAGTTCTATCATGTTGATAGGTGCATCCATGTCATGTGGATACACTTCTGTGATACATTATGCAAGCATTGCAAATTGATGACATGTCTTCAGTAGTTGCTATGTTTACAAATTTCCAAAATTAACTAAATAATAGCAGAACACATTAATGGAAGTTCATGTACAAAACATAGCTTTAAAATATATGATTACATGAAAAGCTCCTGGTTGCATTCATCCTTGGCTAATTTGTTGTGTTTTAGTCAGTCTAGTTGCCAAAGAGTCAAATTGAAAGTGCTTCCAGCTCCCTGCTTTCAAAATCAGCTTGTCTTTTTCAGAATCATTCAAGGCAGTAGTCATCTTAATGGAAATTTGTATTTTAAATTTCAGTCAATTTATTTGAATGAAATGTTTTGCCATTAAGGAAATAGAATCATCGAGTCTAAATGAGACATATTAAAATTTATTTATAAAGTTTAACTTTTCGTGGCATTTCAGAGTAAACAGAGAAGGTCATCATATGCATTTTAATCATTAAATTTTCTGTGAAAGCCATGATTTATGTTTTTTTTTCCTTTGTGTGTTTTATTCATGTCTATATGGGTATTTGTGTGACTACATTTGTGTGTGTGTTCCAATTATGTGTCTGCATATGGGTTTTGTGTGACAATTTGTGTGTGTTCCATTTTTGTGTCTGCATATGGATACTTGTGTGACTGTTTGTGTGTGTTCCATTTTTGTGTCTGCATATGGATACTTGTGTGACTATTTGTGTGTGTATTCCATTTATCTGCCTGCATATGGGTTTTGTGTGACTGTATTTGTGTGTGTGTTCCATTCAAGTGTCTGCATATGGATATTTGTGTGACTATATTTTTGTGTGTGTTCCAGTTATGTGTCTGCAATTGGATATTTGTGTGACTGTGTGTGTTTCAGTTATGTGTCTGCAATTGGATATTTGTGTGACTGTGTGTGTGATTAACAGTATTGTGCTTTTGTGCTTGAGAGAAATTTGTTCAATATGAAGGTCACTGTGTTTGAAAGAAAATAGATTTTTCAATTGTATCTATATTCAGTTTGATTTCAAAGTTTGACTCCACATTGTGAGAGTTTTGTTAACTCATCTTTGTCCAGTCATTTTTGTAAAAAGAAATCTCTGTTGCCATTTTTGTGTGCTTTTTTCTATTGCTCTCATAGTAATTTGCCATTTTCTTTCATACTGGAATGTTTGATCTGCTTTCACATGATGTACATGTGTGGAATATGTATAATTTTATGGGCATTTTGGTTTGGTTTGGTGCTTTATAGCACAGCAAGGCAAGAGTAGGGTTATTTACTGCAGAGGCGATTGGAGTAAAGTACCTTGCCCAAGGACACACCATTGTAGCTAACCCAGGCTGGTCTGATGGTAGGATTTGAACCAGCACCCTTTGAATTGAGTTCAGCATGCTAACCTCTGACCCACCGCAGCTCCCAAATTTTATGGGACATGCAGTAGCTCAATTGGTAAAGCATCATACTCAAGGGTTGTGGGTTTGATACCCACCTAGGCCAATCTTGTTCGGTTGCCTCACTATATCCTCAGGAAAGGCACTTAGCTTCCATTTCCTTGGTATGATATAGCCAATAATGTGTTAGATTAAAACCAAACAAATCAACATACAATTTTAAAGATAATGGGTCATGAACAAAACCATCTAGCAATGAGAAAACTATTCTGGTACTGGAAACTAGATTTTGCTTTATTACATAATTGTTTTTTAAAGGACAGTATCTCTCAAGTCATTCTGCATTTCATTTCATGAACATGTTCAGTGCCTTCTGCATTGCACCATCTGTGAATGTTGCCACCATTTTATATTTAAAAACTGTGACATTCACAACATAATGCATGGATACTTGATCAAGAGTTAATGGATATAAGGGAATTTGTTACAAAATGTATTGGTTGAACAGTTTTTGATAATATCCAGATATCTCTGAAATAATGTCCAGATATCCCTGTTTTAGATAATATCCATATATCACACTTTTAGATAATATCCAGATAATCCTGTTTTTTAGATAAAATATCTAGATGTCACTATTTTAGATGATGTCCAGATATCACTCTTTTGGATAATATCCAGATATCACTCTTTTAGATAATATCCAGATATCACTCTTTTAGATAATATCCAAATATCCATTTTAGATATCTAGATGTCACTGTTTTAGATTATATCCAGATATCACTTTAAGATAATATCCAGATATCGCTGTTAGATAATATGCAGATATCACACTTTTAGATAATATGTAGATATCACTCCTTTAGATAATATCCAGATATCCCTGTTTTATATAATATCTAGATGTCACAGTTTTAGATAGTATCCAGATGTCACTGAATAACTGGGGGGGGGGGGGCAGGGGCTACAGTGCAAAAATGATATGCAATGAGAAGGAGCTTGCAGCTTGATTTATTTGAATTAATAATAAGCAGAAGAAACCATGTTTTAAAAAGCTGATTGAAAACAAAAAAGTTTTCATGACATGAACTGGACATAACTGATAATTACCACCTGGATTATATATACAGCAGAACCAGACAACAAAAGTCAATCAGCAGAAACACAGTCTATTGCAAATGTAAATCTACAAACATGGTCTCAAATAATATGGTAAATTGGTCAAGCAGGTACTCATGGGGCTATTCAAAATCAGGGCACAGATTTAGAGGTTATGAAAATGTTGAATCTGAGTGATTTGGACGATTTAAACAAATGTACATGCCTATTATGAAAGACCAGTTTGCACCATGATAGGTAATTTTAGAGGAACAAAAATGTGCAAATAGTAGAATTAAATGTGGTTGTATTAAGAGACCAACAAAAGCTACTCAACATGATCTATTTGCGAACTAAAAAGCTGTCTTCAGCTTGGTATTTTACCCAAATGTTTCTTCAAAAGAAATAAGATAGATGAGTGGCTAAGAATTTGTTCAGTACTAAAAAGATCATGTATATCAGTCTCTGGGGAATTTGCAGTGCTAGTGATATCCTTCATGCTACCAGGCATGTAAAAAGGATTCTGCCAAATAGTCCACATATGAAAATCAATTTGATACCAGGCATGTACAAAGGACTTGGCTAACGAGTCCAAATATGCAAGACATTTTGATACCAGGCATGTAAAAAGGACTTGGCTAACGAGTCCATATATGCAAGACATTTTGATACCAGGCATGTAAAAAGGACTTGGCTAATGAGTCCATATATGCAAATCAACTTGATACCAGGCATGTAAAAAGGACTCTACCAAACAGTCCATATATGCAAATCATTTTGATACCTGGCTTGTAAAAAGGACTCGGCTAAATAGACCATATATGCAAATAATTTTTATCTTGTGTAGATTTTGCATACCACATAAATTTTCAGTACAGGGTAGCAGACCTTAATGTTATAATTTTATTCTTTTTATTATTTTATTAGTGCATATTTTGATGTTTTATATTTGAATGAAGAGAAGGAGTTCACATATCATTGTCTTCGGAGTAATACTCACATACCATTTAGATAAATCAAATGACCAATGTTTTCTTGCTAAGTATATGTTTAATAAAATCACTTATGAAAATATATGTTTCTTAACTTTTGTTAAATTTTCAATTGAGTCCTCAGATAATAAAACTGCAAATTAAGAAACAAAGTTATTATTTATAATCATGCAGAAACACCTTTAATCCCATTTTGACAGAATAATTATTTTGTTATCATGCAGAAACACCTTTGATCCCATTCTGACAGAGTAATTATTTTGTTATAATCATGCAGAAACACCTTTGATCCCATTCTGACAGAGTAATTATTTTGTTATAATCATGCAGAAACACCTTTGATCCCATTTTGACAGTAATTACTTGAGAATCTACTCTTGTTCTTTGTTCTTCCTTTCTGTTGTTGTCTGCATCAGTGAGAAAAAATATAATGGTTGATACATAGGATCTCTTGTTGTTATTGTCTGCTGCTGTTTATTAATAGCTCAGCACTGGCTTTTACAGCATATAATCCATTAACAAATTTACAGCATATAATCCATTAACAATTTTACAGCATATAATCCATTAACAATTTTACAGCACATAATCCATTAACAATTTTACAGCACATAATCCATTAACAATTTTACAGGAGATAATCCAGGAACAATTTTATGGCACAGAATCCAATAATAATATCATTAATGAGTGACCTTCAGTAAGTCATTTAACTGTGACAATGAATAACACCATTTCAGAATGAGTTTGGAAACCATTCAGTCTGTCTTATCCTGTAAAAGTTACATGTCTCGTACATGTGATTCTGCCAGCAGTAGGACAAAAATACCATTTTAAAGGCCATTTACAACACTTATCATTTTAGAGTTCATTATGCCACTTTTAAAAATTAGAAGATTAAAAACGGAAAAATGTTGAAAAAGAAATGTGTACACAAGGTGTAATTTGATTAATTTATTCTTGTAATTTGGAGAGTTTCAGGCTGAATGCAGGATATTTATTTTTATTACATACTTACTAAGGTGATTTCAGTAGTAAAAGGATCAGTGGTAGTCCATTTTGTCTTGAGAGTCTCTGATTAATGAATGGCTGATGTTTGATAGTATTGAGATAATAATAACAAGGAGATACCACCAAAATGTTATTTTGGCAAAAACATTTATGTAGGCATTTCGATTATTGTTTAATTATTATGTTTCTTCAAAATGTTTTAATGTAATATTTAATGGATGCTCCCATCTTTTATTGGTCAATTCATTTCATGATGTTGAAAAGTGTGCTTTCTCACGTGCTAAAATCCATTGTTAAAACATTAGAGTTTGCACTGTGTGTTTCATGCAAACTCAATTTTTAGATCGTACAGTGTATGGAGGGAAAAAAATTATATTGCCAGACATGTGCATGCACATTCACATAAAGGAAATAAGGATCAGAAAACTATTGAGAGTCTAAGTGTGAAACTTAATAATTATAGTGACTGTCGTCAGTTGACACCTGTGAAGGAAACTAAAAATACATGAGAATTTTATCTTTAAAATCCTTGTGTATGCGTGTGCTTTGGATTTTTAATGTTAGTTACATGTAGTTAGTTATGCCTGTCACTCCTGCGGGGGTATAGGCCACCCACAGAAGATAGCCAGAGACTTATGTCCTGTGCCATTCTCTCGAGCTGACTCCAGGTGTGACCCAGCTTAGTGATGTCCGCCTCAAGGTCACGTTGCCAGGTGTTTCTTGGTTGACCCCTTCTCCGCTTGCCTTGAGGGTTCCACCTCAATGCCCGTCTGGTAATGCTGATTGGTGGCTTACGTAGGGTGTGTCCTATCCAACCCCACCTTCTCTTCATGATCTCATCCTCTACTGGAAGCTGAGAGGTTCTCTGCCACAGTTGGCGTTGCTGATGGTGTCTGGCCAGTGGATCTGGAGAATTCTTCTTAGGCAGTTGTTAATGAAGGTCTGGGATTTTTAATGTAGCTTTAACAATTTTCCAGTCATAACGCTACAATGTCTGCAGTGTGGCAATTTAAAGTGATTCTAGCACTGGGGCATCATGCTGCAGACCTGTAGCATCATGTCCCACCCAGTCACATTATCCTGACCAGTCCTAACTCTAACTGCTTAATACTGAGTGCCTAGCAAGGCAGCTGTGAGTGCCATTTTTACAAGTCTTGGGAATTACTGGGTGAGAGTTCAAACCCATGACCTCCCGCATCCAGGGTGGACGCTCTAACCACTAGGCCACTGGAGTGGTCTAAAATCTTTGAAGTGAACTATGAGATACACAACTATTCCTTTTTCACTTAATTGAAATTACACTGACTTGTATTAATTAATTATTATTGTAACATTGCCATCAGAATTTTATTTATGGTGTTTTTTCAGTTGCCATAAAAGGCGTAAATTTATGTTGATAAGATATTCTACTAATTCAGAAGCCAATCTACTGATGAAATCTATCGCTATGATGTTGTTCTGTGTAAGATATAGGTACATGAGAAAGTGAAGACCATTAACTATTTGTCATGCAGAGTTATTGTTTCATTATAATAATAAAAAATAAAATATAAAAATTTCATTATGTATCATAAATGTAAAGGTCATTACCTCAGTGAATTTAATTCTTATATACCCTTGGAGATGTCTTCATTACAAAGTTTGTTCAGACCCCTGCCAAAGCGAGAAACCTTTGATTTGCCACCATCTAAATGCATTAAATCGCCAGGCAGGAGAGGACCAGAATGGCCTAGAAAACAGTTGTGACACTGCTAAAACGTCTATTCCTGCAGGTTTGCTAAAATTTCAACACAAAAGGACACTGATGCCTGTGATGCTGAACTGCACAAATCATACATCTGGGCAGTAATGCTAAAATATACAAATGCCTGATACTGTGAAGTCACCGATCAAAGAAAATACATGTACAAGGATTGGGACATGATTGAGAAAATAAAGATTCTTGAGTAGGCAAAGCTGTGTATTATATAATATTAAGGTGTAAGGCAGTGGACCAAATATGTCTAGCTGGATAAAAATAGAAATTTTCCAAAATGTTAAGAGGAAAAAGAATGGATCCCTCCCTGTTGCCGGTTAGCCCTTGACTTGTTCACTTGTTTTGTTGTTACTTTGTATGCAGGACCATCACATGCCTGTAACAGTTTATATGTTGCATAGTTATGGCACAAGTGATATCACAATGGAATACCTTAAGTTTCAGAGCTCAAGGGGCATTATAAATTTTTCATGAGAAATGGACTTGCACTCAAGAATACAATCTGCATATCTCAGATGGTACCATGAGATGGAGAAAAGGATAGTTTCACACAAAAAAAATTAAAGGAGGAGGAGGAATTTGCTGACCATTTTGTAGGGAATGTGGACAAAAACAGTTGCGTATTTTGACATGTTACCCAGGAAGATAATGGATTGAGTCATGATGAAAGAGATGCTGGTTAAAGGTACTGGTGGTGACAAGAGCCAGTTAACTTGTGTACTGACATGCTTGGCATCTGGTAACTTCTTACCTCCCTTGTTAATCTTTCAGGCAAAAAAAAGAATTAAAGAATGTGAAGGTCCCAAATAGTCACTGCATTTTTACATAATGAGCTAATGAGTATGAAGAACGAGGAAAAAGCAACGGTGCAACAACAGAGAGTACAACAAAGAATACATGAGAAAATACATGAAACAGCTACCACGATGATGACAACGCCAAATGAATTAACATGATAAGAAGTAGACTTTTCAACGCATTAAAGCAAAACATCAAACCATACATGACATCAAAGATACTAGGTGTACTATAAATTAATTTTCTATCCAAAATGGCTGAACTTTAATTTTATAAAAAAAAAACCATGAAGATGTGAAAATGAAGAACTAGATATTATTCATATAATGCAGTGAACCTCTTTTTATTTGTCTAATCCTGATCAACGAATATATTTACTCTGGATAAAATACAAGATATGTGATACCCAGCACAAACAGATCTTTACAAATTGTAAAATGTCCTTGAGGAAAGAGATAGAAAGTCACAAGAAAAAATTTGAATTATTCAAAATGGTTAACACCATCACTGAGAAAATTGTGTGAGCAAACATTGCCTCTGACATGATCATGAAAATGGTTGTAAAATTTATAGTCCAAGTAAAACTTTATTGCATAGCAAGCAGCTTCTCCTGTAAAAACTCACCTATTTTGACTGCATGAACAGACTTAAAGACCTAATAATGTTTCTTTACCTTAAATATTTTCAGCATGTTTTCTGTTTCCTAATTTCATGGTGTTTGTTTTTTGTAATCATATCATTATATATGTTTGTCTAATGTTGTAAAGCGTTTAGAGCTTCTAAAGATTAGGCACTATACAAAGTCCTCATTATTATTATTATGATTATTATTATTATTAATGGCAACTATTGTAACATGTGGTTAAAGGAACAACTATAACAATAGAGCAATCAGTACACATTTATGAAGTCTTTTTCAGCATTTCTTAGTTTCTCAATTCATTCTGCTGCTGTTTTCATTCTTTTTTGTTTTAAATTTGTATGATTTAAATGTATTAAAATAGCATTCAGTGCAGATAGAGGCACACCTGGTTTCACTGTTTACAGAGTTTGCCATTGACAGAAATAGTAACACAAGTGATGCATTTATAAATAAGTGTGCTAAATGTGCATTCAGACATAGAGATGGTGAATGTTACCTTGTATCTGAAGGAAGGTGAGCCAGCAAATCTATATGTTACTATGAAAAATGGAAAGGAGTTTTTGACAGTCAACTGACTGTTAAAAGTGCTAGAGGTTCTGGTTTTGTGAACAAGTTAGGTAAATATTTTAAATCTTGATATAAATGTCAGTCATTTGTTAACCCTTCATATGAAGTGGTGTGTGTCCCACGTTACAAGGGACAGAAGAAAAACACTGTGATATCATGTTTCATCCAATAGTTACTACAAGACAACGATACAAGTCCCAGGGAATATTGATATTCTAATAAGAGATACGAATGGTTCATTTCATAATATGGTATTACAAGCAAAACAAAAAAACGTTTATCATATAAAATTTAAAATAGAACAATTAACACATAGTAAAATGATTATTCACTTCAAAAAGAAGAAAGAGAATTCAGAGGTTACATAAATGCTGTAGACTTGGTCAAATCAAACAGAGTTCAATAATAAAACAGAATATTTCAAAGCAAAAGACCCAACAAAAATCCTGTAGTACTGGACATTTAGCACAGCTGAGGAGCAAATTTAGAGAAAATATTGGAAGAGTCAATTCAAAAGTTAATGGAAAACTATGTTTAGGTGAAAGGTTAAAAAAACTGAAAAAAGGGTGCAACAATACAGCATTAGTAATGACAGTATTGACAAATACTCTTTTTATAGCACATTTAGATGAAGAGCTTTTTTCCTACTCCACCAGTATATAATTCACCTGTATCTACTCCACATACTTCTGTATGTCTCAGACTCCACCTCCACAACTCAACATAGTAAATGAGAATCATTTTTGTACGTAATCAAAAAAGGCACAAGAAACTTTGCCAGTTATTTGTCCGAATTAGCCCAAAAATGGCATTTTATTAACTCGTGTGCATTATTATGTTATGTGTTGCTGGAATATTACCGTGGTGTTTTCATCTGTGGTGTAACCTTAATCTCCTAAAATAGTTGCTACATTATCTTTTTAACAGTGTTTGATACTGTTAAAACAGTGTTGTGTTCTGTCGTGTACCTTTGCACATAAAATACAAGTCACATATAATTTTTGGTTTCATTCTGAGTGAAATACTTTCTTAGTGTAGTCTTGAGGTTTCTGTGAAACCTTTCCACTACAGATGCTGTCTTTGCTTGAGTAAGTTGAAATGTAATGTTTTCATTTTCCAACAAATCCTTATTGCTTTTGTTGTAAAACTCTTTTGCCACATCAAACGTTTTTTTCAGATTTCTTTGAAAGCATTGTACATATCATCTCCTATTTTGGGCTTTACTTTTAATACCAACTAACACTGCTAGCTTGGACCAAAATATTATGCCATCCAAACTTACAAACAAAATTACTTTACCCCTTGGTTTAAAAATTAAAAAGAAGTTCACCTCTCTCATATACAAGTTGATACTGGAGGTGGTATTTAATTAAGAGAGCTGGAATTGAATTTGTAAGTGAATCATTTTCTAAATTATTTCATGTGTGTGGGCAAAAGCCCACATTAACAAGATTGGATTATTTTAATTTTTGTTTTGTGTTCCAGCTTTGTTACTGCTGATAATGAAAATTGGTTTTAAAAATGCGCTATGGACATGCATTGTTGAAAGCAGATATTTAAACATGCTTGACACAGCACAATTAATGGTTTTGCTTCTTACTGAGCTAAAATCCAATTTCAAAACATTTAAATATTATATTGACAAATATTTGTAGTGGTCCGTAAAGTTACTGTGATATATTTTTTATGTATTTAAAAGTCTGCATACATTCCCAAAATCACCTGTATGACTCAGTTTTGTTCTAAAATTATTTACATAGGGAGATTCCTATATCTTTTCCAAGTATTATAAAAGGGGACCCTTGATTAAACTTAACAGTTCTGTCATATCTGTATGTATCCGAACAGATCACTCTCTCTGAAAATGGCATCAAATAATATCATTCAGCCTTGTAAACACTGCAGTCATTCTTACACAGATTTAATAATCTGTGCATTTATTTTGTGTGTCAAAGCACTGTGCGATAAAAAGAAATAGTTTTTTGACATATAAATAACTTTGAGATTCATCTCAGCGTGTTTGTTCACAATATATCAAATGAGGAATGAATTCATCATTTTCTGGGTAGGGATTCTTAACAGTGGTGCCGGTTGATATGAGACAGAATTCTAAGAGCTTTTAGAATGTCTGCTTCATCGTTCTCTGTGTCTGTAATGCATGGATTCTTTTCTTAGTAAAAAGACTGATTTTAAATTACCTAAGTTTTATAAGACAATTGGCTGTAAAAATCTTAATATTGCTTACTATTTTTGACATTACATATTGTCATATGTATGTTTAATTGTATGCTTTTGTCCTTTATTGTAAGTTATAGATAATATAAAATGAGTGTAAGTTGTAAATAACATGTTAACATAGCATTTGAGTTTAGAATATTATAGAAACAGACTTGATAACAATTTGATCAGAATTTTCCATTAGAATGTCTCGCATCTTGGTCAAGTAAAATGGGCTGTAAATAGGGACTTAATAAATAATTTATTCCTATCTTAGATAAGTCTGTAGAATCCATTTGTTATCAGATTTCATAATTTTGTCCAGAGATAATTCAAGAGGAATTTATTTAAATTAGTTATTAGAATTACTAAGTGCTCATTGACTTTGGATTAACACCTTTTGGAATTATTGTGAACACATTCAAAAGCATTCTGGATTGCATAATTGTTGTACATCTGGACATTCAAGACTACTGGAATTCATTTGGGACATTCTGTAGTTTTTGACTTGTAGACATTTAGGATTATTGGGATATAATTCACAATACTGTGTCTCGTAAATTTTCACTTTTTATTGAATGAAAATAAATAACTTGTTTGGTTTTATTTCTTTCTCTTGCATTTATTAAGACACAGTTATAATATTATATAAAATATTATTTGTTAAAAGAAAAATAATGACAGTAAGTATTGGAGGATTGCATAGGAGTGCGCCATTTTAATAAGTATATTGTTCCCATATAACAATCCTCAAAGGGAAGCTCTGATTCTTAGAGATTCCTTTCATGTACACCTCTGTGAATTATATACAGCAAATGCATTTCTTTGTCATTTCTTGTATTCTTTTTCTCTAAAAAAAAAAAAAAAATTTGGTTTTTACATGACCTGCCCTAGGGGAAAATATCCAATTTCATTTATGCAGAGTGATTATCAGCTCGTATATTTAATATTTGTTTGACTTCTTGCCTGCGTGCTTTTCATGTTTTCATAATCTTAGGTATGAGGTAATCTTTAAAAACTACAAATGCAAATGTGTACACACACACACACACACACACAAAATGGAAAATGAGATGGCTCAGCAAAAATGTTTCAGTTGAAAGTTTGTGGACTATACAAAGATAAAAGTTAAAAAGAACAGTAATTTTGATAGAACCATTGACTTGACTTCAAAAGCTTCCAAAAAATACATTTGGCTGGTTAAAGCACTATTTGATATAAAATAATGCTACACAAGAAGGCAAAAATTCGGAGTGGAGGCATGGTTATCTATTATTGCATGCATGGACAACAGGCATAATGGGTAGAAATTTTTATTTCCTGTTCCACAAGTTCATTGCTAATCAAAAAGAAGTGTATTACAACATTTTGGAAATTATTACAGAAAATTTGTTGTCTAACTAACTTGTGTCCTGGTGCACACACCTGCTTTTCCTATATAAAAAAACCCCCAAAAAACTGCCTGCAACATGATAAAAGTTATTGGAGGAAGCGGGGATCTAGACTTATCCCATACATTTTATTTTTCAAAAACCAACAGCCTGCATGATACAGTACTTTTTTTACCAAACGGAAAACTCCTGGCATACCTTGTCATCAATCTTTAATTTTTAAATATTAACATCCTAACTACTAGTTTCCCATTCTGTTTTTATTGTACAAAAACCAACACCCTATACTACAATACAAAGCTGAGATCATATATTTCTTGGCTCACTCCATGATTTAAGAAAAACCACTCAACTGCATATCCTCCCCAAAAATCCACTGTAATGTATTTGCATGTTTTATTGTTTACTAAGCTGCATGAAAAGCCTACCTTAATATACAAAATAGGGACAATACATGTGGTATTTTATATGCAATATAATTGATTATAAACTCTACTAGGGATAATCTATACAGACCACAGAAAAATAACCTAGATAAATATGAACATTTGATTTAATAAATGTCCATGAACTATATAATATATAAAAGAGAAATTGAACTTAATACATCTGTAAATGTCTACAAAAATGCAGAAAATACGACACCAGTTAAAATGGCAAAAATAGACAGTGATAAGTCAGTTATATTTGATCAAAAGAAACCAGGCCAAAACAATTATTACTACTATAGAATAAATGATTTATCAAAATTGATATCCTCTTGATCAAACGAAAGATACAATGAAAAGAATTTTTGTAGGAAGTGTCTGAATTAATTTTATTCCGAAATTAAATTGTTAAACATACTATGTAGCCAATCAGGGACATAATACCAGAAAAAGGGTTCTGTTGTTAATTTTAAAAAAGAGAAAGAAGGAAAGACAAGAAAAACAGGGAAAGGGCAAAAATGCTAAAATTTCAGCTGTTTTAATTTTAGTTTGTTCACAAGCTGGATTTAAAATAGTGTGGACAATTTTTGAATGATAAAGCCGTAAGCTAAATATAGAAGTTTATTTGGGTCATAAGAGTGTGTGTTTTGGATATTTAACATAGATTTAATGATTTTTCAGTTTTATCACCATGGTGTGTTCAGTGTGGCCGTTTACAATGATGTTTAGCACTGGGGTATCATGCTGCAGACATGTAGCATGATGTCCCACCCAGTCACATTATTCTGACACCAGGCCAACCAGTCCTAACACTAACCTCTTAAGGCATTGTCTATCAAGGCAGCTGTTAGTACCATCTTTAAAAGTGTTTAGTATGACTCAGCTGATGTTCAAATCCGTGACCTCCCGCATCCGAGGCAGATGCTCTAACCATTAGGCCACCGGAGCAGTTATGAGCAACATTAAAAAGAATATGTTTCTTATCAGTTTGTGTGAACTGGCTTTAAAGATTACTCTCCTGAACTTGGAACACTGCAAGAAATACTGGATGATATGAATAAAACAAGAAACCTGATGGGGATGAGTATGACAAGAAGAAAATGTTATGCATTACCATTGCTACATAGTCTGATTCCACAAATATGGAAAAACTTTTCAATCAGAAACTGGAGGATCTGTGAAACAAAAATGGTATCTGAAGTGGCTGAAAACTGGGATGAAATGTCTGAGGATGCACAGAAGTATCTATCCCAGATGCTTCATTTCTTTTGCACACTGCATGTCCTTGTCAACTTTGCCATCCAGTGGCAAAGGGTTTATTTCATGGAATTAAACATGACCCAATTTATAAAAAAATAGAGCTTCAGAACCTGACTGGTATGAAATTCATATAAAATCTTTGCAAGGGGAGAATCTAAATAGACCAGAGTCGCTGAGATATGCAGGTTTTCATGCAAATAAAATAATGTCACTTTTCTCTCACACCCTATAAGGGCAGTGCCGGATTAAAGCCTTCCAGGGCCATAAGCACTAAAAATATTATGGTGCCCCTACCCCCCTTTACAAAATGTGAAACTAAAAAAAAATATGAAAAGCTACAAAGGTGTGAAAACACCAGTGCTGCCATCATTCCAAATAAAAATACTCGTACATGCAGATCGAAATGGTCATATATACATATATATATATAAATTCATATAATTTTATCATCAACAATTTTAATTTTTTCTGGTGCCCCTGTTGAGCTGGAGCCCTAAGCATGTGCTTTGAGTGTACTTTGAAGGTAATCCAGCATTGTTTAAGGGGAAGAGTGTGAACATTCTATTATTTAAATGCTGAAAATGTATTTATAATACATGATTTCATAAAAGATTTCTTCAAGAAGTCAATAGCATAACCAATGATGTTCATAGAGAGGTTCTGGCAGATATATGCAATCATCAAAGGTTTTTGATAGATATCAGGGCATGTAGCAGCACTTTTTTGGATATTAGCAGAGATAAAAGTAATCCTATCTGAATTAAATATTTTTGGACAATTGGCACTTTTCTTACATAGCAACACTGGTGATGCCATATCCATTCTTCAGCATTTGACCGGACCATATGCTGATCTGATGGTAGTTAAGAATGATGCATACAAGAGGTAGGCTCAGAAGGATGAATACGATGGGGTAGTTGTTCAGATAATACAGCTTTTCTTTGGTGCTTGCAATCTTTGAGCAAAACTTGTCAAGGATCATTGCCTGGGACAAGGCATCATGAGTCAGATCATGTGGAGGTGGTGGTTGTTGTTGTAGGGTTTAATGCCATTTGTCAGAACAAGATAGGCTATACATGGTGGCCAGTATAAATGGTAGAGGAAGAACCCTGGAAAGAACCACCAACCCATGAGAAGCTACTGGCAAGCTTTCTCATGTACACATTGGCCAAGCCCAAGATTTAAACCCACGCAGACAGAGGTGAGATGGCAGTGATCCGTAGCGGTGAGAGCTTTTGACCACTCGGCCACTCAGGGGCCCCCATGTGGAGGTTACACAGAAGAATGCATGTACTGTCCAGTATAGACCAACAAGTAGTACGCTGCCCCTTTTTCTTTGAAATTTTAGGAACATTGTATCTTTTCCCAAAAACTGTCAGTGTAACTGAGATAACTTGTTTTTAATTTTTCATTCACCATCAGTCCAGTGAAGTCAGAATTGTTTCCCATCCTCAAATATTTTTAATTTGAAAATTTGAATGTTGTAGGTACTTCAGTAAAATACTGCAATTTTGACCTACAATTATTTGTACTCTCAAATTATAATTTTTAATTTTAAAAGTGTATTAAAAAAAGTCATAGACAATTCATTAAAGAAATTTCAAGTATATGGCGGTGAGAGCTTGCATAATTTTTGTTTTATACAATTTACAAAGCTGATTAAAAATATTGAACTGTATTAGTGCTTTCAAGCTCTTCCAGTCTAATTATCTGATTAACAGCAAATACTGCTGAACTCAAACCTGGTTCATCTGTGTGATTGTTATTCAACTACACCTACAATTCCTGAACATGCAGATCTGGTATAGCCCTGACTTGTTATTCAATCTCCTGTTTATACCTTTATATGATCCACCATGGACATAAAAAAGGGGGAATACAGTATTAGGCCATTGTCCAACCTTCTACCTGTTGGTTACACTTTAGTTACCATATATAACAACATACAAGTTGGATCCAACTTTAAACTGTATAGACCTGGATTTACCATGGCATGTGTCATCAAATCAGGGTCTATGAATTTTGCAAGGATTGATCAGTAGAATAATCAACAGTGAACCTCATGCTGTGGCTGGCTGATTATCTGACAGATCAGGGTCTATGCTTTTTACAGATGGATTCAACTTAGATGTATATACTGTAAGTTGTATTTAGGTCAGTGAATTCATACATCATGATTAATTTGTTTTCACAGCTATCAATTTTTTGTGATTTTACCAAAGAAATTACATTTTTTTGTTGCTACTTTAATTTGTGAATTTGGGTACTACTGTTTCCACCAAAAATCCTCATTCATTGGATCCTCAATTTCCTGGTTTGCAGACAACACAAAATCCACAAAAATTGGTATCCCATGAAATATAGTAAATTCAGTGTATAACAAAAGGGGAGTAGTGAAACACCCTTACTTAATGCACATTTCTAGTTTAATATTTCCATTCAAGGAGCATGGTTAAATGAGATTCTCTACATATGGTGGAAAAATGGTAAAACTGAAAACCAAAACGAACAATTTTATTTTGCATAGAATAATTTTAATTATCTAATGTTCAGTGTTAGTCAACTAATACAGTATCATTAGGAGGAATTCCACTCCAAAGGTAACAATTAACATCAAAACATTCCATACTGACACCATTTCAAAACAATATCACCACCACACCAAATTATTTATCTGCATTTACACAAAATATTTTTAAAAGAATACAAATGTCCATACTTACACTAACTCCAGTTGTTTAAAATGGCAAGATAACTAATATTCTAGTTACTTACAACTGCAATTTTAAACAGCTTTATTCTAACTCGTTATCTCTAGCTTAAAAGTACATGATAAATTCTGTAATTTAAAAAAAAAAAATGAAGCTTTTCAAAGTTTGCCCATTTCCAAGTAAGTGTGTCTAAACTGATTGATGACTTTGTGAATGATTACACGCTTACTATGCAAAATATAAATTTGCTCAAACTTTTCCCTCCATGACACAATATTTATATAAACATAACTATAAATCTCCAGTGAAACCTGTCTATAGTGGACAAAAGAGGACCAAAAATGTGTCCTGTAAAGGCAGATGTCCTTTTTATCCAGGTTTATGCATTTGTGTTCTTATCAACGGGTGTCTTTATATGAAAACATCTGCTATGGAATAATTCAGTTTAACTCGTAGGTTGGGAATCATGCACAATGTCATGCACAAATTCAAAATTTGCGCTTGCACTGTTTACACTAATGAAATTTTGTATATGCATTTTCCTCGTCTGTATTCAATAATATTAGCACCTATAATCTTCTATATATGTCAAGTTACATCTCACTTCATAAAGTAAAACTTGTGATCTCTTGAAGTGCACCTTTTATACAGCAGATAAAAACATGTTCACAGTCACACCTACAATCCATGAACTACAGATCACGCATCATATGCAAAGTATAAATTATTCAAAATGTATTGTTTTGACATTCACAATTTTAATAAAAGTTCAAATGTCTAGCTTTTGATTCCACACCTTTCTGATCTGCTGCAGCTTGATTATGCTATTCAAAGACTGTTCATTCATCAATATGTCAATACTGCATATTGCCTGCAAACATGGTTTTAAATCAACCTTTCAATTATTGCAATTAATATATATTAAGAAACGCATATAAAATCAGCATATTAACTAAGCAACAATTTATCGGATGTAGACTATCAATCATCAATGATGTTAATTTCCAAGTTCTAATATTTTGCAGGAAGCAAGATGAGAAAGTTTGTTTTGATGTACTTCTGAATATTTTACACATCAATATTTACGCAGTAGTTGATTTTATAACTGAGGTAGACGATGGAATATTTACACGCTATGCAAGGTATTTATAAATTTACACAAGGTTGTAACATCCATCATATTTGGAGTTTTAACATACAAATAAAGAAAAGGAAGGTCTTCAATGAACCAGATCTTTACATACACAGGTGCTTTGAATACAGTATTTCACAAAATTCTGTCATAATTATAACCAACACCACCACAAAATAAATAGTGTGTATATAATATGATGGCATGATGTTACTCTGTACAAGGACAAATCAATTTCAACAATGTATCTAATATTGCAATCATGAGCACATTTTATCATGATTTTTCTCACTGATGTACTTTCTAAGTACCAAAGATGCTTAAGCATAATTATATTGATAAATCAAATAATACAGTCTCAAGTCAAGCCAAAAGTAATGAACTGCCCCAATGAGAAAAACTTAGCAGCTATCATAGTGTATTGTACTGTACATAGATTTTAAACACTACTAACAATCTGGTGTTTTCCCTGGACAGGTACATAGTTTTGGACTTTGATTACAAAACAAAAATTATAGTGAGAATTATAAAATCCCTGATTAACCACAGGATTCTGAATAACTTTGCTGAGTACCTGATGTTTCTCATGCCTTCTTTATCTAATTCAACTAAAATTATTACATAGTGCAAATCGTGCATGCGATAAAAATGTATGCACAATTTCATTCAAGTAGTTATTACTCTTTGTCAAGTACTTGTGCACTCTCGCTAGTTCAAATTGATGATGAAAGTAAATTCATCACAAGTTTTCTTGAATGAAAATGTGTATGTATTTTTAATGCATATTCTAAGACACTAACTTCTGTTCTGCCCTCTTTGATGCTGGAGTACAGAGCTGGACAAGATTATGACAAAAGTCCAAACTGTCAGCCTGAACCCACTGTACAGCAGATATTCACAAACTGTAGTTTTTCAGAAGTTACCATGTTTAAGTTACAAATTTCAGCTCATTTAAAATTCAAAAATTAAATTGAGAACAAAATTTATGTTTAAAGAAATACTACACTATACGTTAAAATCACACGTTACAACAAAGCAAGTAATTAAAAACTCTACAAAAGAACAAAACTGAAACAATTTCTTTATCCTAAAAGAATCAACTTTCCAGTAGGAGATATGTAGTATTTATTTTGCAGATCTTTTTGAAATTCTTCACCAAAAACTTGTGGGTTATCTTTTATCCTAAGACACAGAATAAAACTTTACGAAGCAAACAAAATATTATAATAGTTAAAATATTTTAATCAAAAGTGAAAACACTAGCCTGGCACTCACAAATTTCTTAATATCAGATATAACTTCTCGGTTACTGGCTCTCAAATACAATATGAAATGACAGAACATCCAGCTTTGATAATGTGATTAGAAAAATTTCTGTCAAAGTTGTCAATTTTTTTTTCAAATTCAAATGTTTTCTCGTTTTAGTAAAATGGCCATATTTGATAGAGGATCAGCATAATTTTTATAAATTTGGAATCCCTCCACTGGAAGGATGCTTACTGTCAACTTTGGAAAGTCCTATTGAGTTGTTTTTGAGAATAAAATCATCAGAATGTGTTAGTTACTATTAATGACTGTCATATTTGATCGTGTTAGGCATAACTAGTAAAGATTTGAAAGCTCTTTGTAGCTAAATGCTTTTGGTAAAAAAGATTGGTTAAATCTGTTTAATGGTTTTTAAAATACTTAGAGGTTTTCTTTTTTTATATGTGTGTCAGCCTTTTTTGTCATGAATCAGCATCTTTTGTACAAATCTGAAAGCCAAAGGTAATGATGCTTTCTATCAAATTTGGCCAGATTCTGTTGTGCAGTTCTTGAGCAGGTGTTGAAAAGTTTTTCTGTTTGTAGTAATGTGGATATATCTAGTCATTGATCAACATCATTTGTACCAAAATGAATAACCTTAATTCCAGAATGCTTTCCATCAAAATGGATCAAATTTCGTTAGCATTACTTTTAGAAATTGTATACTGTTTGTCTATTTTTAGTAATAGTGACCATTTTTTGATGGCAGATCAGCATCATTTGAACAAATCTGAAAGACCTTCATTCCAACACAAAAAATGTATACTGATTCCAAGACAAAAAATTGTATACTGACTGAATTACATACAAGTCACAGTTGTCTCATTGTTTTATTTAACAGACACTTTCATTCTTAGGCAAAAACTTTGAATAAGAAACCTTAAAAAAATTTTGGTAATAATATACAGCTGACTTTGGAGGAGAACTTATGTGATGGCTTACATTTGTCTGACACATTCAGAAACTGGCTGCCAGCCTGGCATCTTCCTAACTGCCAAATGCAAAAATGCAAATGGCCAAGAAAATCAAAGTCAGTGGGATGCTTTGTTTAAATTTCATCCATTGCATGAAAACACCCTTTAAAGGTTAATCTAGTTTGTATCTTCATTCATATTTGATGACATATCACAATCATCTGCCGAATATTGAAATGTCCCTATCAAAAAATGCTTTGCAACAAAGATGGTTAAATTCTGTTTAGTGGTTATTCTTTTAAATACAGTTATGTAAATGCTTTTCTACTTTCAGCAATGGCATCCATATTTGAGAGTAGAACAGTGTCATTTGTATAAATCTGAAAGGCATTCAATCAAGGCCTTTCTGTTAAAATTTGATCAAAGATTTGAGCATTTTTAAAAAAATAAATTACTAAAGTTTTTTTTTCTACTTTTACTAACAGCAGTCATATTGGATAGAAGATTTGGTTCATTTGCACAAACTTTAAAACCCTTCATGCCAGACTGCTGTGTGACTAATTTGGTAAAATTTTGTGAATGGTTTCTGATCAAGTTGCTTCAAGGATTTTCCATTTTCATTAATGGTGGCTTCATTTGATGGTGAAATGACATAATTTCTACAAATCTGAAAAATCTTAATTCCAAAATACCTGGATGCTCTCTGCCAAATTTGATCAAAATTGGCCCTGTTGTTTAAGAAGTTTAAAAAAGCAACTGCTGACAGGTGCATGATGCACAATAGCTGCAGGGCTATGCAATAAAAGCACTAGCCCTTGTGGCCAGTCTTGTAATAGGTCAACAAAGAGACAACAGTATGAACTGTCAAAATGGTCACTACCCTTTATGATGGTCCAAAAGTACACAGTTGCAATTAAGATCCTTTTTTTTTTTCTAATCACTACTCATGTCCTCACACTAAGCTCTCATACCTTGCTATATGCATTTACTATGTTCAATCCTATTTTTATTATCTATTTTTTTATTCTGTGTGCTTTTCATGATGACTTTGCAAATAAATGCAGTTTAAATAAACCACCTTTTCATATCTAGTGAGGGTCTAAATGTCCCTATATCAACATATTTGACCTTTGTTAACAACCATGTCCCTTACATGACCAAAATGTACCCATCCTGTGGCTGACTGCATCAAAGTGGTTTTACTGCAAATTTGGCCATGTGTATATTATGAAGAAAACTTAATAAACATCTGGTAAAATTAGTCATTGTAGTACAGAAAGAACTTGTCACTTGACTAGCTATGTGACATTTGCTATGAGGAAAAAAAAAGCAAACAGCAGTCTGTCCAAGGTCAGCAGATGGACTTTATGTATAAATAATGACGATTTCTGATACTCTGTGGAGATATTTAGACAAACAAGACTGTGGAGATATTTAGACAAACAAGACTCTGTGGAGATATTTAGACAAACAAGACCATATCAGACTGATGTGAATCAATATGTACAAATATGGTTATATACAATATACAAACCTGCCAAAAATCAAACATATTTGTGAAAAATCTACTATAAATAAAAGAATCAGCATTTGAATGTTAAATTATATACTTGTCCTGCACACAAAACATGTCAGTTCAACATCTAGCAGGAATAATTCAAAATATTAATCAGTTGATTAATAATTTTTAAAAAAAATCATACATGACATCCCTTTACTAAACCAAAATGATTCAGGATTTGCCAGTAAGCTATGCATGTAAGCAGCTCACAAACTCAGCTAACATGCACACACGATGTAACCAATAACCTCACAATATGGCCGCACACAAGTTAGTGAGAAAAGAACGTGTTTAATTTCCAATAATAACATGAAAATATATTTAACAGTAAAAACAGGCTTAGTTTTCTATATTTTCTAATATTTTTCAAGTTTATACATTTTTATATTATTTTTTACATTTTATACACATTTTCGATTTTTATATATCTGATTAATATAGACAAATAAATTGTGCATTTATGTTAACTGTTTAATAGGAAATCAAATAAATTTAATAGGAAATCAAATTTTAAAAAAAGAATCTATAAAAACACCCACCTGTACATGTATCTGAAGATATACAACACGTTTTGAAAGTTCAGCTCCTAAAAAACTTTACTGGTACCATCTCTAACAAAATCACTGCTACAGGTACACTTAAACATCTAATTTCAGAAAAATCTTGTCAATTTAAGGATAGCATCATTTAAAACAAACTATGAAAGTGTGTATTTATTGCCTTCTCTGGCTAACACGGCCACACATCTGACCAGAGGGGCATCTCAAGCGATTTCTTCTCCCTATTGGTTTTCCAAAAGACTGGACATCATGTATTTTGTTCATTTTGTTGAAATGTTTACGGCTGAAGCTGCGAGTGTTGTGGTATCTCTGCACAGCTTGAGCCGATTTGTTGACAGAAATTTGAGCGAGTACTGCAGCCCTTGCATTAACAGCATTTTGTCTATGGGGTAAATGGGCCTGTTGATTTGCTACCTGAGTCTGTTGAGAAGGCATCGTTGGTGTGGTCCCTGTGGAAGATGTAGAGTTGTCACTCTCCTCACTTTCTGAATGAAGCATCGATCCAGTCTGGTACACAGACATACTTGGGTGCTCAATAAGCAGGTTTTCCATGGGACCAATCTCAACATGAGAATTCTCCCCGTTTCCTGCAGTAAAACATGGAGGAGGTGTAAGTACCCACTTCTCCTTAGAGTTGCATTTAGCGTGCTTGAGCATGTGTTTAAATTGTGGAGCTGGACTTAGAGAGTCTGGCGTGGATGGTAAAGATGGACTTACACACACCGAGTCACTATCGCTGTGATCTACACAATGGTTACATGAATGTGTATGATCGTGGCAGTTTGTGACACAGCTAGCACCACTACCACCTGGAACAGAAAAATTACATTTTGAACTTATCATTTATCAAAATTACAATGCATCACATTCTTAACAAACCTTAAGAACCATACAATCTGCTAAACAAAATACAGTAAAACCTGTCTTGAGAGACCACTGCTATGAAAGACCACCTGTCTGGAGAGACCAGGTTCTCCTTGAACAGATTTATTGTTTATATAGTGTTATGACCTGTCATGAGACCACCTGTCTTGAGAGACCATTATTTTTTGGAAGAAGGGGTGACCTTTCAAAACAGGTTCTACTGCATCATTAAAAACTTCTACAAACACTATGCATGGGAAAATATTTATAGTTGTCATGTTTCAGCTATTTTTTGACAGTCAATGTACATTTAAAACGAGGCAAAATATGCTGCACTCATGAATCATAGTAACATCTTTGGAGTGAACATTTTGTTATTACATAAAAACATTTACTATGACTCTTGAGGATCTAACAAGGGCATGGCAATCATACAAAAAGGGAATTTTAATTGTGCCTTTACGATCAAAGGGTACCTTATGTTGTTGTTGTTATTATTATTATTATTATTATTCAGAACCTGAAAATACTGCCCAGGTGTGCATAAGTCAAACAACTGTCCATCAGATAAGTCTGACATGTGATCATTCACTAAAGTGCAAAACAAAACACAGGAAAAATTTATTAATGCAAAACTAAAAGTCTATATCTTATCTGTTATCCCCCATTATCAGGAAAAATGCAAGCTTGCAGAAAGTAAAATAAACTTTAAATTTTAAAGCAAAGCAAAGTCAAGAAAACAGCTGGCCATGGGAACATTTAAAAGGCCACCAAGAAAATTTTATTGAATGAGTTTTTCGCTATCTCAATATTGCTTTTGGGGAAAACAACACCACATTTAAATTGGCAATAAAGGGGGCCACCTAAAATGAATTCAGTTTAACTGCAACTGCAAATTGATCATTACCCATCCCAGTGAGATCATTGTCCTTGCAGATTTTGTTTTTATTTTTACAAGAAAAACAACACTACTAATAATAAAAATAATCATAATAGCAGCAACAATTCACAATAAAACATGACACCCTTTTGATCATGAGATACGCATTTAAGTAGCCATTTATAGTGGATAATTACCAAGCTTGTTTTAGATCCTTGAGGTAACACTATATATAGCAAGGAAAATCAACTGAAAATAATTCCCCCACACATGTGAAACTGAAAATTTATCTGTAAAAATACAAAGCCTGATATCAAAAAATAATGAACAAATCAAATTGCATGATCTTTAGGCCCTTTTGCATGTAAAGTCGAGTCATGTGCAAACTAACATGTTTTTAAGTATAATGTATAAAAGGAACAACAAAAGGGAAATAATTTCTAAAATTCAACATAATAGAAAATGAATTATTTTAAATAACATAAGGCAATATCATTGTCACTGTTATCATTTAATAAAAAAAAAGGAGATTCAATTTAAAAAAACAAAACTATAATATTGTGAACATAGCCATATCCCCCAATTTACAAAGTCCTGTGATCTATCACAGTTCCCAAGAGCAGTTTTTTGTAATTTCATAGTGGACATTAGATTCAGCTAGAAAGGAAGGTAACTTCAGTTGGTTTTTTTAAACTTCATTCCAAAAATATTTAACTTTTAGCCAATGTTAAATACCATGCAGTTTTTGTTTGTAAAATGTACCAAGATATTAGGGAAAAAATATTAAGATAAACACTGGTGCACCTTTCCATCTTTAGAAAAATTCTATAGCTTGACATCCACTCAAAATCCACAGTTCATATACCATTTATTAGCCAGATAAGAAATCTTATTAGCATGTCTGCTGGTTATACTACAGCAAGCTGACTCACTCCAACATGACTTTTTTATACGTATTATAGGACAGTAACCTAAATTACTGAAATAAATACAAATTTTTACTTCAATTTCCACTTAGGGAAATGACATAACAGCCTGCATTTCAGTTTAACAGTGACTATTCTGACTGAATTTTTAAGCTCTCTGAACACTTGTCTTCTTTCAGTTTGCCCATAATTGTTAAGACAGTGCTCATATGGGTCATTTTAAGGTATTAGATAATCATCTGTTGATATCACATCCTCCCAATTTAACCAGCCCTATTCAACAGCTGTGCCTTGTGAAATCAGAACATGTCAAAACTATCTCTACAACACATTTTTGACAGGTACACAGATTGCATAGTTACTGTTCATTAATTGCACTGCCTTGGGAACTAACTGTCCAAGCACCATGAGTTAATCAATATGTACATGTAACATTCTCAACATTTACCTGAGGGTAAAGTGTTAATTACCACCTGGCTTTGGTGACCCTTTGACTTGTGGTTAGGAACAGGACTCAAACAGTTATAAATAGTGGACAGGGACAGGAGAGGGGGACTAAAGGCTGGCAGAGGGGTATTACGACACTGGGTGAAAGATCCTAAAATGGACAATGTACTGCAAAAGGGCATCATATCATCTATGATAAAGGGCAATGTTGTAGCAGCATCCTGAAGTTGCTAGGGGAAATGCGACATGAATGTAAAAGAATAATCCAACATCTAAATTTCTCAGGATAGTAATTATTAAACTACACTGAAATTCAAGTCAAACAAGATCTTTAAAGTTAATCTGAAACTCCTTCGCTCAAACTTTATTAGAATCTAATTCCACTACATCTGAATAACATTTCATTTGAAACTCTATGTTATTACTATTTTAAATATGATAATCTTAGATTCAATGTATAATTGCTAAAAAAAAAACATGCAAAGTAAATTTTTGGCTACATGGAAATCAAATCTACATGAAATGCCCAAAACCGGCCTTATATTTCATATTTTATGCAAACTTCTGGCAAATTAACAACGTCTACTTCTGCAGCACAATTCTCAACTTCTTAACAGAACCATTAAGTGCTGAAGTGAAATGCTCCTATAAGAGTACTTCATTTTGCTAGAGTCAATCATTCATTTTCTCCTCCAATTACTCACAAATTTTTCCAACAATCTGAAGAAAGCATCTGTTGGGAAGGAGGACATCCAATATTGCTTACAATATACTTATTATGATAAAATGAACATGAAAATTACCTCCAGTCACCAGCAGTTAACAAGTGGTTTTTTGTCAAATGAATCAAATAAAAAGTGAGTTAACATTCACATAATGGTTAAATGATTAATGTATTAACAGAGTACCTACCAACACACTGCACTTGATGACATATAATAAATGTTTTTGGCCAAATGGACAGGTGTTCAACCACTCATCCACTAAAATTAGTGTGATTCTTGTCAAAACAGTATTCATGCATGTGGAACAACCTGGTGTACTCAGCCCAAGCACTGATTTGTGTGTGTGTGATTTAGATTTTTAACATAGCTTTAACAATTTTAGTCACACCACTACGATGTCTGCAATGTGGCGGTTTATAGTGATGTCTAGCACTGGGACATCATGCTGCAGACATGTAGCAGCACTGGGGCATCATGCTGCAGACATGTAGCATCACATTCAGCCACATTATCCTGACACCAGGCTGACCAGGTCTAACACTAACCTCTTAATGCTGAGTGCCCAATGAGGTAGCTTTTAGTCTTTTGTATGACACGGCCAGGGTTTGCACCAGCGACCTCCTACATCCAAAGCAGATGATCTAACCACTTGGAGCAGGAGAGAGAGAAAGAGAGAGATAGAGAGTGAGAGAGAGAGAAATTGCAAACATGATCAAAAGAAGACAATAAAAAAGTAACAAATGCCAGGCAAATGAATACAAATGGCTGAAGTATAGCCCAGGAATGGCTGTTATGTTGTGCACTTTTTGCAGTGAATCTTCCACAAAATATGAAAGTGCATCAGGTACTTTTAGTTGCTGATGGGCAAATAAACTTTCTTAACACAATGCAAGATCCCTGCACATAATGGCATAGCATACATAGGAAAGCTGGTTCCTCAGAAGCTGAGCAAATTGTGCATTAAAAACTACGCTTCTGTCTGATATTAGCAGGATCAGTGAAATTTAGTCAGAATCAGTAAAACTTTTATTATAATGATCCAATGAATTAGTGAAATAAACTCCTAATTTTGAGCCCTGGTACATGTATATGGAATTTTCCATTCGGAACATGCAATAGCAGGGCACAGCTTTGGCTGCTTTATCTGCAATTTCATTACCCTTTATACCTTTAGCAAGGAAGTAATTTGTGCAGTAAATATTGAGGCTTTATCCAATGACTGGCTCCAACTTTGTCTCCATATTTCTAGCTGTCTGCATACAGTGATATATGACAACAATTGGAGGCTCTGAATTCATTGAATTAGCTTCAACAAATGGGAGGATCTTTAAACATTTGCAAAGGTCAAATATTTTTTGAGAGGTTTTGATAACTACTGTGATGTTTTGGGAAAAGAGAAATCTGCAGTATTTCCAACAATGATTCTACTGCTTCAAAGTAAGAACGAATTCATGTGCTTGACAGGTGGAAAGAAGTTTGGTTTCTGAAGGAACAAGGTCATTTATTTTGAAACAAATTCTTCTAATTTCTTCCCTCTCTCACTTATATCTTAACAGCCCAAAGTGTATAGTTGTCCTTAAAGTTCCAAGCAAAAGAAAAGGTACCAAGTTCGACAAGATGGTCAAGATTAGACTGACTGGAGTGCTTGGAGGGATGTGTATTGAATAAGTAAACAGTTTGGTGTAATGACAAATAAACTGCTATGACTTGAAACACAGTATTCAGATAAAGAACAAAAATCCTCACAAACATGTTATTATGATAAAAAATGGACACTCCTCCATGGCCTCAGTATTTCATGCTGTAAATAGTGAAGTTTTGAAGAACCACTCAATTTTTTTTTTAAAGGTTTCCTGAAGTCAAACAACTACTGAATTATGTTCTTCAAGTAAAAGACTAATTTCATCAACATCTGAATTTAATCCTTTCTTTCTTTGTTTTAGTGCATGCATTTTCATTGGGACCAACAGTCTGCTGCTCATTTCTTAGACCAAATTAACGAGTTTTCAGTATCATTTGGAAATCTTCTTTAGTGCACTGATTCTACATAAACTGGGCCAGCGGTTCACTGCTATTTTCATAGCTAGATTTTGCTGGTTTTTCATTTATAGCTGTAGTCCTAACTGCTACAATGTCACAATGATTATCAGAGTTCTCTACTTTGCTCTTGGTTTGGGTAGCTGCTCGCACAGCTTTTGGTGGCAACAAGACTTTGGATTTGGTTTGAACACATGGCCATGCAATGTCTGCCTGGGTAAAGACAACATTTGTGGAAGGTTTCTTTCTACTGTAGCTGCATTGGTGTAGGGTTTGTCAGCTGTGTTAAATGGAGCTGTGTGGCTTCCAAAAATTTAAGCGAATTGTGTGTGTGTGTTTGATTTAGATTTTTAACCTAGCTTTTTAAAAAATTTTCAGTCATATCGCTGAGATGTCTGCAGTTCTGCAGTTTATAGTGATGTCTAGTACTGGGGCATCATGCCGCAGACATGTAGTATCATGTCCCACCCAGTCACATTATCCTGACACCTGGCCGACCAGTTTTAACACTAACCTCTTAAGGTAAGCAAATTATGGTAATCAGAATTAATTTTTCAGCAATGACCATAAAACCAATTTCCCAAATGGAGAGATGAGATTTTCTTTAAGTCAAAATAACTTGCCTTAATTTAAAGTAATTTCTTTGTTCCTTCTCTGATATCTTTTTAAGACCTTGTTATATAGAACATATAAAAATGGGGGAATAGATATTGGTCTCCATAAGTGAGTTAATTTTTAAAAAGAATTATCAAATCCTCTGAAAATAAAATTTGTTTCTGTTATAAGATTAAATACAGCTATTAACTCAATAAATAACATTCTCTTTTGACCTAATTTATGAAAATTAATACCTTTTTTTAAAAAAATGCAACAATTTCTTCTGTTACTTTGCTGATTTATGAAGCATTTGGACATCCAGCCTCAACATCACAAGCAGACTTTAATTCCATGTTAAAAATGACAAGCACAGTCATTACTAACATGACAAATCTCATCTGATATCTGATAACAGCAAAGATCTGGATCATGTCTCACAATGCAATACAGAGAATGTCAGCATGGAACTCCAGTGGCATCTGTCTTATAAGACCACCTAAGGAAAGCTCCACAAGTGGTGTCTGAAGACAGGTGGCCCTTAAGTACTTTTTCAAGCATCTAGGTTACAAAATTTAATTTGATAGTTTCTTAAAACAAGTGATCTCCTAAAAGGTGCTTTTGTTAAAAAAGGTTTGGCCGTTATTTTTCTTGATGCAAAACAGTTCAGCTTGCTTGTTTCAGTTTAAACATTAAATGCAAAACAGCCACCTTTTCCAACCCAAATTTGTTTTTCATGATATGCTTGATAACACCGTTTCAATGGAATAATCTAATGTTTTCTTGGAGTATGTCCAGATGCTGCATGTTGAAGTAAAAATTGCCAGGATTTTATGACAAGAAAAGATAATAAAACCCTCAAACAAACAAACCTGAAACATCTACAAGAATCCAGTCTGAGTAATCAGCAGCAGGTGAAGTTCTGAGATCCAGCTCCAGACTGGATGGTGCTGGGGACGTAGACTCGGACACAGTCTTTTGCTTGGCATCTTCATTGACATCAATACTGTTGTTGCTGCTGCTGCCAAATATTAAACTGCTAAGTCCACTCAGCATCTTCACTGAAATTAGAAGAAAAATAATAAACTTCTGTACATCCAATGCATAATTTCTATACTGTACAACCTGTCATTTATTAAAAACATTCAAATGACTGTAAAATGTTCTTTTGTGGATGTGTACTTTATATACAGGCGAAATGTGTCAGTAATATAAGAAATGGGGTTCATTAATGGCATCCTTGATGAGTTGGCATCCATGTGTATTGAGGTGTTATATAATGTAACTGCATGTAGAAATTTACAGTGAATGGAACTGTATGCTGCTGTACATTATGCAATGGAAATCTATATACTTTTAGTTAGTCTTTTGACAGGATGTACAGGGTGGTAGGACTTTCAATAATGCTGTATTTTGTTTTTCTTTGCCTGAATCATTCAGAATCTGTGTGAATACCACCACATCATACACCTTGGTAAAAGGATGTTTAAATTTAATAGCCTTCCCAGTTTTTTCTGTAACAATTACAAGCAATTCCCAAAATAGTTTCAACTATTTGCACCCTCCTGGAATCCTTTTGTCATCACTGTCATGATAATTTATGAACTCACCTCCACAGAACAGAATGTACATCTTTGACCACTTAAACCAGATGACACTTGCAGAAGTTATTCCCTTGGTTATGATCTCAATTTCACTAATGCTCAACATTATTGTGATATGAATACTTTCCTTTATTTTTATTTTGATATTTTATTCAATAATTTATTTAAAATGTGAACTGCTAACTTCAGCAAATTTCCATCTACACACTTGACCTTTTGATTCCTCCCAGGGGCCAACGGGAGTGGAAATAAAAATAACAGGAGGCATATGTGGGAACAAGGTCACTAGCTTGTACATGATAATTTCACTTAGTAATTTTATGTAGTAGTGTAAGAACACAACCCTAGAGAATAAACTCCAAACCTTTATACCAAGTCAATTTTAACTATTCTACCAGTCTTGTTCCAAAGATAAATACATAAATAATATCGACATCTGAATTTATGTAATTAAGAGCTCAATATAAGCCAATTTACAAAGTTTTTAAAAAAATTATGAGATTACAGTTTAATGAGATAACAAGCTCAGTTAATCAAATGCATCACCTGATTAGCATGAACAGTCTCACTTATCATAACAGCATACTTTTTGACTGTGATAATCTAATGTTATTTACCAAGTTAAAGCAAAACCTGTTCGCCTGGATGAGAACAAGATCGGTGAATGAGATACAACATTATTCTCTCATAAATATGCATACACCTTGCTTGTACCAAATTCTCTAAGATCTTGATGATAAAAGACTGGCTAAAAAAATGTCATCAAAATCTGCTCAGAAATTAGATTTGCTATAAGTGCTTAAGTTCAGTGAATATGATGCAAGATCACTCACTGATATGCATATATCTTGGACATTGAATTGTAAGAAACTCCACCAATGTGAAACAAAATCACCACCATCAATACGCATAGATCTCACTCATAATAAAACTGACCGGACACCTAAATTATCTAAGCTTATCTACCAATCATGATCAAATCTGGATTTAAAAAAAGTCTTTTGAGTGTAGACAACTGAGCCAATCTGATGTATGATAACTCTTTTAACAGTAATGGATATTGTTCATTACACATTTCATTTGAGATCATGATAAAACTTAATTTCCAAGTTAGATGAAAACTGTAAAAGAAATATTGACCCTTAGAGTAGCAACAAGTAAATCAGAAGCAAGATTACCTAATTAATATAAATGAGTGGATCTTGCTCATTACTGAACCATCCTGAGTCATAACAAAATCAGTTGATCTGATGCAAGATAACCTTATAAATATGTGTGAATCTCAATTATAAAGCTTGTCTGAGATCTTGATGAAATAAGCCTATGGACCAATTTTGATCAAAACCAGCCCTTCTTATATGGCCCCCAAAGTGGAAACAAGTTCAGTTGTTCAGATGCAAGATGATCTCATTAATCTGCATAGATCTCATTCAAACTCATCCAGGATCTTTATATGATATATCCACGTTATTTAAAGTTAGTTAACAGTAAGATTAGAAATATAACCTCCAGAGTGGTAATAAGCTCAGCCAATACTGGATGAAAGATTACTTCATTAATATTCATGGATCATGTTCATCAAACTCATTCAGGATCTTTATGGTATATTCACATTATTTAAAGTTAGTTAAAAGTAAGATTAGAAATATAACCTCCAGAGTGGTAAAAAGCTCAGACAATTGGATGAAAGATTACCTCATTAATATTCATGGATCTTGTTCATCAAACTCATCCAGGATCTTTAAATATGATATACAGTATCACTATTTCTTTTTAAAAAGTTAGTTAAGTCAGATCAGAATATTGCATTTGTGGTTAAAGTCTCAACTAATCAGATCCAAGATCACCTCATTATTATACATAAATCTTGCTCATTATCAAACTCAATCAAGTCCTTGATGACACAAGTCCATAAATGTGAGTTTATGTGGCTTCCAGACTTGCTACAAGCTCAGCCAATCCAAGTGGATATTGCTCATAATAAAACTCAGAGATCTATATGACATAAGTCTATTTGTACATATTGTTAAATATTGGATTGCTCTTATTTAAAGTCATCCAATATAATGATCAATGATGATATAAACTTTTATTATATACCTATCAATTTTGTACCCCTAGAAAGAGCCATAATTTGATGGTCATTTCCTACAAGCTAGAAAATACTATCATTTTCTGTGTCTCTGTTAGCACTGTCAAATGAGCATGGTGCTACTTAATCCTTGATGTTTCTTGGTTACAACAGCTGCAACCTAGTGATGGAATACCAACACTAGCACTAAACAAAGCTCTCACAGTGCCATTAAAAAACTTTGCATTATACGTAAAATGTCTACAAGGTCAAAACCATCATTCTGTCAATACAACAATAAAAAATAATTATTCATTTTTTAAGTAGAAAGGTTCATCTGAAACAAGATCACATTCAGATATGAACACATTACAGTACAATACAACTCATTTGCAGAAGTTTATAATTGGTAATGTTTGTGCATTTCCCACATAATGAATTTCAAATTATAAATACTGTAATTATTTCAAAATTCATAGGTATATAAAAAATATCATTATCACAGTAATGGGATTGTGATTGCTAGAATATGTCTCGTCAGCATAAAAAATCAGGATCATGACTCGTCATTTCACATCTCAATAATCCAGGTTCTGATATCAGTAACTCAGTGATCTAGCAATCAAGATCATGATACTGTGATGTCATCACACACACACACACACACACACACACCATACCATATGCTAACTTGGCCTTACAACCAGGTGAACTAATATTATAGAGACAATAATTAAGCCTGGCTCTTACATATCTTTAACACATGGAAAAACAGGGTACTATGTTTTCATCTTCAATTAGCAAGTTTCCTTTGAAAGATTTTAAGATGCATGATGGATGAGATACAACATGTAGCACCTGACAGAGTTATGGCTAGATGAGCTAAAAATTAATATCAGCATTAAAATATTGCAAACAATTTATTTGATCTTACTGTACATTGATGAAACAAGTCTGTAATGATTAATAATTCTTGCTCAAGTAAAAAAGAAAATGACTGATATAGCAAGTAATTATTTGGAAAGTGCATGTCCCAGTAATCAAAAATTACATTGCCCAAATTAACTTTCACATGTTATGTATATTTAATTTGTATTGTGTGTTGGCTTTTCTCCATGATTAAATGTTATATATATTTAATTAGTATTGTGAGATTGACCTTTATCCATAATTAAGGGTAGAAGTTGGGCTTGTATGTCAATACGTTGGATAAACATGTTTAGTAAGTTTGAGTTCTGGGTACATATTTGATTTGGACCTTACACTTTTCTAGAAACCAATTCTGTTTAATGTTTGATTGAAATTTCCATTAAGATGACAGCTGTGGGGATCTATAAAAGATTGTTTATAACTTAGATTGTTCTGGAAATTACTTTTACCCTCATCCTGGTTCTCAAATTGAGTCTTAGGTTTCAATATTAAGGTTGATTATATTGGAATTACTCATTCCTATCTTAACACCTGATATGGAATCAGTCTTTTAGTTGTGTTAAGTTTTTAATTTGAGATGATCTTTTAAATTAATCACTGAAATTACAAAGTGCTAATTAATTTTGGATTAAATTACTGTTTTGGGGTTATTGTGAATTCATTCAAGGACATTTTGAATTATATCACTGATATATTAAGGCTTGGCACATTAGTACATTCTAGACTACTGGCACATCAGCATATCCAAAATTGGAATTCATTCAAAACACCACTGGACTTTATTCATAATACTCAATACTTTTGGATTTGATACAACTTTTTAGGACTATTAGGGACTGAATTCACAATGCTGTATGTTCTTTGTAAAATTTCACTTTGTATTCAAGGGAAACAAATTATTCTGTTGAATTTTACAAAACTTGGTTTTGCTCTTTCCTGTTATTTAGTTTATGACATTGAGTCGTAACAAACTAGTCTCCAGTAGCCAATGTGAATACTTATGCAGAGAAAAATTCAGAATCAAGTGATCTTGGCCTCTTTTCCAAAGAAAGAATTTTTGGAATTTTTAACCTTTACATATGAAATTTTAATCATCTAAAAATCTGAACTTTTAACTGCCACTATATGGTTAATAATGTGCTGATATGTTTACCAACCTACCAAATAAAAAAACATTTATTCCATTCTATTAAAGTAGATGTAATAAGCTGATAATAAGCAGTTTAATGTTATATTTTTTTTAAATTATTGTTCTTAAAATCTGCTTGAAAAGCTATTATCAACTCACTAGATACATGTAACCTTGGTGTGACACCAAGCAATACAAAGTTTATGCATCAATAATTACCTTATTAATAAGTTCAGATAATAACTATTAGCTTATGCATCAATAATAACTACAGACAGGCTCTCAGTAATTCAAATGCTCATTTACATGTACAATACAGTAAACCTGCTGTGAGTAATATTACAATGAGTCATTAATTTGTAAAGTTTATCAATGAATAAACATTTATTCCTACTTCCAGCTGCCTTGGTCAGATATGCCTTCAGATCAGGTGGGATGAATATTGATTAACATGGATGAATCAACATGACCATAAACAACAAATATTTAACTTGGCATTAGTAAAACATAACCTGTAGGTCACAGTGACCTTCTGTAGGTTTTTGGGCATTGCAGTAACAGAGATTGCACCCAATCATGTTTCATGACCAAAGCAGCAACAGCACCAAAGAAAATGATCATATAACACAAAATTAACAAAGTCATTGAGTATAAAATAGGTCACAGAGTCTTCTTTGGGCAAAAAATAAAAAACTTATTAAGATATGTCACCTCACCAAGATTCATGATTCTTGCATGGATAGTATCCATATAACATTGCCAAAAACTTGTGTGGTCGTAAGCTATGGTCAAAACCTTAACCAAAGCCAGTAACAAGATAATATGGGTCACAAGGAATTTCTTTTGTAGTTGGAGTGGGTAAGTAACTGATGCTATCATCAATTTCATGATTACAACATGACAATATCTCAAATTAACATCAAGCACAAATTTAACCTCAGTCAGTGAAACATAAATATGGATATTGAGCTTCTAATTAAACAATTGAAAAGTGATAATAAAGATGTGTCTACAAGTTTTATGACTTACAATTGGATAGTACACACACTGCATGCTAAAAGTCTAAATGGTCATGAGCTAAATGCAACAATTTAACCTATGCCAATAAAAGTAAAACAGGTCAAAATGACCTTTTTAGTATGAGCCTCGAACTGACAGATGTCTAAATTCACAGAGTTTAAGGTGTACAGCATGAACAGTAAAAATATCAAACTGAAGTCAGTGAAATGTAAAATATGGGTCAGTGACTAACTTTTAAGATAGACAAGTAGGAGTCATCATAAGCACCCTTCACGATTCCAGATACAGTAGTGTTAAATTGTAGATACCAGTAAAACAAATGTGGTCAGGATCTAAATGCAAAACTTTAAGCAAGTAAAATGATAAATATAGGTTGCAATTACAATTTCTTTTGTGGTAAGGGTGTAGTACTAACAGGTATGCATACATGTGCATAACACATTAAAGTGCGCTTAGTTCAATCAAACCAAGATGTGGTGTATCTCTGATGCACACCAATAGTTTATTCTCCCCACTCATTTTGTACTATTTTGGTTAGAAAAGTGTCCATCATTATAAATCTATGCAAAACCCACCTTTCCTCAAACACATGATTATCAATGTTTTCACATTATTATCCATTTTCTAATTTATTGCCTGGACAGACTGTTTTGAAAATGTGTGAAATATATATTTAAATATGAACTTTGTGTCTACTTTGTGTAATATAATACTCTTAAAATTCCATATGTTCAACAAGATAATTAAATAAATATGCTGTGTGTGCTGCAATATTTACCTTCAATATGTTTTACCTCAATAAGAAATGATCCAGATTTGATTTACAAGGCACATCCTGTAGTACATACATGTCATTTTCTACACTTCATTTCACATATATAGCTAACGATTGCACAACCAAGAGAAATCTTGTTGCCTAAGTGTAAAAAACAGCTGTTCATGCAGAAAGTCACATACAGCAGCACCATCATAATTACTGTTAATATTTCAGATTTAACATTTATGCAAATTTAATGCTGATATATTTGTGACACCAATTAGCAAATTACTGAAAGGCAAGATGTTCTGATTGAATGGTCAACAGTTTCATTTTAATGGAAGCAACATTTTATCTTTGATCAGCAGAAGGTGAGCACATCTATTCCTGAAAATAGTCCCATCAAATTTTTTTCTTTATTTTACAAGATTTATAATTAACGTCATTTCAGAAGAAAAAAATTCTGCAAGAACTTAGTTTTATCAATAAATGTTCCATAATGTTATCTTTGCTAAAACTCAATAATTTATGGTAGTTCTAATTTGGATGTGGTGTAACAATCTTTTTAATCTGTTAATTCTGCTTGAATGGTTAAAAACTTCGGGAAACAAAAGAAACAAAAATGCTGTACTTTTTTTCTCCAAAGGTTGTACATCAAAATACAACAAAATGTACAGACTACACAAAAAATTAGCAGATATGGATTTAAAAAATTTTTAGTGTGTGACTGAATGTTGCATGACAGACTTACTGATGGATTGTTTAAGTGAATGATTGGTGGCAATCATTACTGGGGTCTAGACAGGATTGTTCTCAACATACTTGTCCTCAGTGCACTCGAAATTAGACTGTCACAAAACTGCACAAAAACATGCATTTTTCATGGGACAGTAGGTAAAGTGTCAACATTTTACATGTCCAAAGGTTTTAACTCCTCACAGCTGAGCTGCCAGAAAATGGAGTTCATACAGTGACCAGAAATGTCCTTTAAATTCAAAACTAATTTATAACCATAGTACAGATGTGATTATCTATCCAAGCTATGGTAACTGGGGTAAATTCTACCTTTAAAACAGCCTAATTTCTTAGTGAATCCTCAGCTTGATAATACTATTAATTTATCAGTGGGCTGTAACAGACTGGTAAGTTATATCAGCATATATAGTCTTCCAAACTAACACCACCAATAAACAGTGTATGCCTGGTTGAACAAATACCACCAATTGCTGGATAAATGCTTACACAATATTGCATCATTGCCACATACAGAGAACTGACCCCTTGGCAAACCAGAGATTGCTCCATATAGTAATCTACAGGTATGTGCAAGATACACTGAGTAAATTTTGTCCTTTTCATGAAAAATGTCGATGGATAAAGAGCTAAGTTTGTACATTGTTCGCTAATCCTCTCTATTTGCCTAATTAGTTGGCAAGCTCTCAGGTGATTTGCCTAACTGGCAAGCTTCTCTCTGGTGATTCTTTACCAGTCCAGTAACAATGCTTGTTATATTTGCTAAAATTTTATCTACCACAGCTCTGTCAATGCCGAAATACTGAACAAATTAAAGATAGGTCAGCAGATAGGTACAAGTATATAGGTAGAAAAAAAGGAAACACAGGTAACACAAAAGCTGGATTGACTGGATTACAAAATTTGGTTCCAAGGACAATAAAGCCAACAAGAGGTGTGGAGGACTGAGCAACAATCATGACATTGCTCATTTCAAACTCTCATTAAAAAATAATGAGTTAAAAAGTTGGACTGATATGAGAAATTAAGGCATAGAATTGCAGACACGGAAACATGCTAAAGGGATTTTAAAAGAAAACTGTACATTCAGCTTTGTCTAAATGATGTAATACTTCCCTTATGATGTACCCTGGGTGCCAAGTTACATCACTCTACAGTAATTGTTTCTAACAAACTGATCAGTTAATGCAGACCACTGGTGCATGAATTACAGGTCACACTTAGTTTTAACCATAATGTGAATGATCCTCACAAGGCACTCACTTGAGTGTTAAGTAAAGGTCACAGCAATTGAGGGATTGCCCCCCCTTCCCTCAGTGTCTTTCTAGCCCCCTCTGCCCTGATCCACACCTTTGCTAAAGTATTTCCCCTCTTCCCATCCCTTCCATAAATTTAACCAGAACACTGCTTAAGGAACTCAGCATGAGCCTACCACAATGGTAAGCAAAAAAACCCATGAAATATTGGTCACAGTGGTCATGACTTGACTGATGGCCAAAATACTCCACATTAGACATGTACATACCATGCAACTCAACTTCAAGCATCAGTATCCAAGAAAATGACCAACACAAAACAACCTGAACCTCAATGTTGAATACCAGACAGACAGACATCATCAATCCATAAGCAACAAGAACTGCTTTGCAACCTAACCAACAATATGGATATATAAAGATAAATTTATGACATACAGTATTTAGTTATGGCTGGAGATATATATATTCCATAATAAATGCTCTAGGACCAGAAAAATCCATTAACCACACCCCACCTCTACCCAGTCTGGCCAGAACAGTCAAAAATTTTGGTGAGCATGGATAATTTATTGTTACAACAAGAATATCCAAAATTTTACATGAAATACAATGGACAAAATATGCACTGTATGTTGGACATTTTCTTGAAAATTTACATTCCACCCGGAGAGAAAATTTTCAGATTTCTTCCATCCCTGCCACCTGCTACCTAGTATGCAGGAGCTAGCATACATGACCACAACCAATTGGTGTTCCTTTTAGGTCAGTGGTGGATGTATTCAAATGATACAGTAATCTTCTAGAGGGAACTTAAAACTCTCATTTTGCTAAGAACTGTTGGTTGCTATGGGCAGGTTTGACTAGACCAGGTTTAATGTTAACTCAGAGCCACCAAGTACTATCCAAGATCAGGTGATACTCGATATTTTGCAGAATTATTTAGTTTGGCACTGCATGTTCTCAAACTGACTAACAAGTATATAGCTTTTAAGAACAGTCTCTGCATCCTAACGCTACAATTACTGTACATGTGTGGACTGGAATGTTCATTAATGATAGTAATGTAAAATCTGTTGGATCAATACCATGATCATTAAGAACAGAAGAATACAACCAATGGAATTTTTGGTGTGAATTATGCCGCATACTGATTTATTGATTTTCCCACTTTCAATACTAGCAAACAGACTGGTTCAAAATGAACAGGAATCTAAACATGTAAAAATAAATTTTTTAAAGTTTGAAGTGGGATGGCTCATTTGCTAAAGTAATTTACAACCACTGGGTTGCAAGTTTAAACCTAAGTATTGAGGGGCTCTTTTGAGTACCCTGGAGTGTCGCAAGTGTCATGTCTTGTGATTTAAGCTCAGCTCAGTTTGTCAAGTCTGCTCTTTGTGGCAAAATTTTAATTTACAAATTAAAACTCCTATGCATACATCAATCCCAGAGGACCTGTCCCAGGGATTTCCACTGTAAGACAGCACACTTTTTTGGAAATACTGGAACTCTTTCTAGTTAAAACATAACACTTCAAAACAAATGAGCTGGGAACTTGGAAAAAGTGACTATGACCCTTTTAGTATTAATGTCCCATTTTTTAACAGTGAAGTTCTCTAATAAGCAGATGTTCAAAATCTAATATTAACACTCTCCCCACCACCACTGTTGCGCAGAATGAAGGATGCAGAATAGGCCTCCTCCTCTATTTCACACAAGACAATTAATGGAGATTGGAACGAGCCAAGGTGGCTAAATGGTTAGCAAGTTGGCCTCATGATCTAAATGGTTCAAGTTCAAATCCTATAATTTCATCAGCCAGGGTTGGCTACCACTGTTCATCCTCGGGGAAGGCATCATATTCCTATTTCATGGCACTAGTCAACCTACAGTTTTTGCTGTGCTGCACAACAAACCAAACCAATTTCTATGAAATGTCCGTCATGTAGATGTCAAACTTGTTTGATTTTTCCACAGTTTTCTGTTTAGTAGTATTCATACATCTATGCTAAGGTATATTGTAGAATAATGGCACTACTTTACAATCAGAACTTGAGGTTTATCACATAAAGACAGTAAGTTCATCAAATGTTAGTGACAAGTTTTTTAAAACAAAAGTTCTAGTATATAATTGGGTAATGACATCAAGTGGGCCATTTCATTAAACCAAAGCAACCAATCAGGTTTCAATTAGTGTATGGCTACATTGTTATGTGATGAGAACTGGTCCTCAGCTAGATCTTTTTTATTTTTGCACCTTTCACCATAGTGAACAGTTGCAAGTTCAGTTTTGATCAGAATGACAAGAAAACCTATACGTATAAAAAACTTTTAAAAACATGTCTTAAAATTTAAAAATTCCTGTACTGGTTTGAAAATTTTATTAGGTCATCTAAATATAGATACATACCAAATCTGAATTTGTTTACACTGCATAGTATGTGTGCAATCATGCTAAAAAGCTTCTCAGAATGGACAGACAGGAAAAACCAATATCCCCAAGCTGCAAACGCTGGACATAAAAATACTCGAATGATTAAATCAGTGGATACTTCAGCTTTGAATCTTTAACATGATACAGCTTGAAAATCAACCAGAGCACCACAATAAAAAGTTACAAACTGGACATCAGTCTATTTATTCAACTGTCCAGACAACATGTGCTCCACACTCTCAATTGTCAAGGAATGAAGTGGACAACATAGGTGTTCTGTATCACAGAAAAATGTTGATGCAATTGCATTGTAAGCAAAAAATAAATTATAAATTAAATTACTACAAACATAGGATTGGAACTGATACACAATAATGACAGAGCCTTCATAATGAATACAGAGAAATCTGATGCATAGATTGATCAGAAATATATTTTAATAGGGCTAAATGGCGAACAACATCACAATTATTATGTGCAAAACTGTTATTTTATGAATTCCTCATAATCTGTGATTGTGCACAACTGCTGCCGACTCGAATATCCATACACTGTAATTCTTGTGAGTGACAACACACGTTGCAAGAAAAAAAAAAAAAAAAAAAATTATGGTCACAAAACCATCTGTAGTATAGTTTTAACTGATCGACGCTATTCAACAGCTGATATTAAACATCCTGTAAACAAAGACTGCAGCAATCAACGTGAATCCATCTGGAATAAATCGATTTCTTTTGAGAAAAAGAATAGGGTCATTCTTCTATCAGACAAGTCGGAGTCGCCACTACATTACTGGCATGTATTATGGCTGGAAATAGCAGCTGACTTATCACGGCTTTCTAAAAATAAATGGCACAGTATGGAAATAGCGACTTAACCTACGCCCTTTTGTCCATACTTTGTTGCACTAAAACAACGATCTGAATGAAACTTGCATGTACGAAATATAACTAAAATATAATGATTAGTAACAAAACATGTCGCTAAGTTAAGCAAAATATATTCGACATGTTACAAACTATGTTTATTCGTCACACTGATGAAAACATTGTTAAGCTCCGATGAAGGTCATAGTTGGAATTGCGAGTCTGTCAAAAATCGACCGACCTTCATAAAAACAAAATATGCATTTAAAAAAACACTCATGTGTTGAAATACTTACACCTGCTGCTTCTAAAGACGTGAATGCGTTATTCTGACCTTTTCCTTTCTTTTCTTGTGTTAAAAATTCTTCTATTCCCGACTTTTTGTTGTGTTTTTTACACGTCTAGGCCTACAGCTGATCGAGTCAAGACTGTCGAGAACCGCGAGATTATTTCAGTGTTGTGTTTACGTTGATTTCGCGTGTTCTGATTGGTCAATTTTAAGTTTAGTTGCTAAATATGGCAACAATATATATTAATATTCATGAGATTATTGTTCACGCAAGACGCGTGCGCATTGTTTACATCACGTGATGATGTGCGCCAACAGCCTACAAACGATCACGAACTAGTGCACACACTATCACGTGACTTGCTCATGTTTCTTTTAGCCACTATAAGTAATGAATACATGAATTAAATGACCGATAAAATTTTCATACTTTATCTTATTATCAGTTTCGAATATGTATAATAAATTACTAATATTGATTGTATCGGGTGTCAGTCACGTGAATAAACCATATGAAAACGTGTTTAGATGGTATAAGCACCTCATTACTGTAACTATGAAACAATAATTGTGCTCAGTTTGTGCTTCCCGTCGGCTGTAGCGTTAATTAGCTCCGTATTTAGTATTCGTTTTCGCATTACAAAATGTTGCCTGTTCACTCGTTTTGCGTAGAGTGAAAAATGAAATCTAATGAAATACCCATCGTCGTAAAAACTAAAGACAATCAAAAAGGTATGTACATTATTTTAACATATATTTCTAAAGTTATACACGTATAATGTCATCCCAATCTTTTACACCCGCTAAGTCGTATGACCTCCAAGGTAAATAAATAAATAAACTGTATTTAAAAAAAAGAAACGTCAAAAAGCTAAAAGAAACCAAATTAAAAAAAACAAAACAACAAAACAATATCTGGATCTATGAATACATACATGTATATGTAAATACATTGCATGGCATAAATTCTGATGGTTGTGTGTAGAATATCTTGAGCGAATTTATAAATGAGATGACTTATAATTAGGACAGACTTTTCATCTGAAATTTCACAACAAATGTGTTCAATATCTACCATTAAATTGAAGAATAGAAGTTGCGTATGATATCTCTCATCTAAGACATATCCAGAATGTGTGTAGACATTCTAAGTGAAACCGTATTTCATATGAAAAAAAGTCATCGTTTATAAGCATTGCTTGACCAGCCTTCTTGCAAATGAATATCATTCCCCTGGAACATTTGACTGGAGAGGCTAAGTAGTGAGTATCCCCTCGTCTAAAATAAAATTCTCCTGGAACATTTGACTGGAGAGGCCAAGTAGTGAGTATCCCCTCGTCTAAAACAAAATTCTCCTGGAACATTTGGCTGGAGAGGCCAGGTAGTGAGTGTCCCCTCGTCTAAAACCATGCGATGACTACAGAAAGGGGTCCCTACCTGTAGCCTTAATAAGTTCTCTGAATTTTATGTCAAAATTGCAGTCTGTAATAAGCCCTGAATGTGAACTGATCTGAAGGCTGGTGAATCTGAATTTCTGGATTGAGAGTACGCATTTTAACATAGGCCGATACAAGACGTTAGATTTTCAACCCGATATGGATATGAG
>JAECUM010013565.1:0-79711 GCA_016617855.1 Megalonaias nervosa
TCAAAAACACTAATCAAGGAATTATATCCATATATGTAAAGAATATTACATATTAATGCTACTCAAGACGAATTGGAAACTGTATAGTAAGCTTCAAGATATCACCTGTTCTCTTCAAATATATAAATGAGTTTATTATTGCACTGCAGGTACTAAGAGGTGCCTCGCTGGACGCTCAGCATTAAGAGGTTAGTGTTATCACTGGTCGGCCTGGTGTCAGTATAAGCAGCAGAGAGGGTGAACCCTACAATTAGTTTTCGAACCAAAAGATTCAAACATGAAAATCATACTAAATAAGGCAAAAAATATAAGGTCAATAACGCTAAACCATAACCTCTAACCGAATTGAGATTCTCTCACCGTAGCATCGCTACGGGGGTTATTTACTCTGTTACTTTTCGTGACACCTGTGTTTGTAAATGCTATGCGTGTTCGTTTATGTGCTCGTACGTATCATTTTTGTCAGTCCACCCTCTCTGCTGCTGTAATTAAATTACCGTTATATCAATAATGATTGGTGAAGCTCACTCAGCTAGACTATCTCGAGAGCGAATAGAAGCAATCAAGATATATCTACCTGTCCATGATTATGTCAGACAAAAGTTACAAGCGCGTCAAGATCTCAAAGAAGGATTTGAAGAAGCGGCAGAAGAATTATTTAAACCAATTACTGAACCAACAAGGAAAATTGTTTCAGCAACTGAGGCAACACAAAAAGCTCTTGAAACATTGCCTGCCGATATTGCTGGGCGTCTTCGACCACCTCAACTACCACCCATGCAAGTTCCTCAATCACCACCTGAAATTCACCACAACCTGAACCACTAAAACCCAGAATCAAAATAGTAGATAAGTTCACGCCTGAAGGTATTGCCGCTATCAAAGACCCAAATCAATTAATAAAGATTGCCGCGTATGGATATTATCAAAGAGAAAAAAACGTGAAACGTAAATATATTAATACGCTGAAATCTGGCGATTGGGTTAAAGATGTATTTCGTATTGCTCATGATACTCCTCAGATTAGATCTGTGGAAGATTTAATCGGTTTGATATTTTTAACCAGGTAGTGAAAGAATATATTGAAAATGTAAAAGAAATGAGAAAACAAAACGTAGAAGAAATGAAATAGCAACTTGAAAAATCAAAAGCAGAAAAGAAATCAAGGAAGAAAAAGCAGTGGAAACAACAGATGAGGAAGAAGAATTCTATGATGCCCCGGGTGCCACTGGAAGTGGTATTGGTACAGGTACCAGGGAAAGTGGTCTTGTTACTTGTCCTAACAACGTCCTTGCTGACGTGGACAGATTAGAAATTTTGATTGGTGGTAAACGAGCTGGTAATAATTCTCCAGAAATTATTAATGAAGCAGCTGCTATTTGTCAACGATTATTTACAGGCGGTATCATGGATATTAAGGTGTATCGGTCCCTCATCGATGAAATCGCCGATAATTATTACAGTCATTAAACAGTAGATATTATAATAAGATGATCATACATGCTGGCTTTCGTAAACCAACCATGGTCATGGTGATAAATTCAAGATTACCTGTATACGAAACATTTTACGGAGATGGACTCGGCGATGTCGTTCAGGGTTTATTTTCGAGAACAGCTCCAAAAGCAATACCGATCGCAAAGCAACTATCAATGAAAGCTTTTGATGTTATTCGTGAAAAAGGTATTAGCGCTGCTGGTGACGTCGCCGGTAAAGCATTTTCCGCCATCAAAGATAGACTAGCACGATTAGTACGACGACAACGAATAGTCCGACCTCCACCAGTAAAATTACCCAGCATCGAAGTGATGCCTGCAAGTGTTAGTAAAATAATAAATCAAGCCGCAATTCAAAAACTAGCAGAGTTAGCCGAAGAGGGGGAAAAAAACGTAGTAGCAAATTTGATAGCGGGAAGTGGTCTTCGTATTAGACGATGACCAATAACATAACATGTTCAAACGCATGCTTGATACCGCATTTGACATTGCTGCGCCAGTTTCCAAGGATGGGTCTGTACGCGATTATCAATATTATTCTTACGATGCACGACAGCCAGATCAACGTGGACGAGTCGAATTACAAGTTCAAGATACAAGTAGATATTTTTTTACCCTCTGAAGCATTTATTGAAGTAGAAGGTTAAATTTAAAAAGCAGATAATACCGAATACGGAGCCAATGATAATGTTGGTTTTCTTAACAATGGCATCATGGCGTTGTTCGACAGCACCACATACATGATCGACGGAAGAAATATTGAATCAATTCAAAAAGACGTTGACGTTGCTACGACGATACTTGGTCTTGCAAGATACAGTGACGATTATACAAGATCAGCTGGTCCATCAATGATGTTTTGCAAAGACGATTCTAACGAAGCCGACAACAGAGAGTATCTTTTGGTACAAACACCGCGTGATACTGCATCTGATCCACAACAAGCTGGAATGATAGCCCGACCCGCCATTGCATTTTTGATATTGCAAAGTGTCAATCAAAATTTCAATTTGGGATATGTAACACGTCCAAAAATGTTGCAGGGTACACGTAGAAGATTTTCTTGCGCGATTCTATTATCATATATTTTTGGATTCTGCGTGTTAGTTAGAAAAGTTATTTTTGGAGCCAAACACACAATTGTACTCGTACGAAAATCAACTAACGATGATGCAATATGGCTAACAGCCGGTGATCCTAGTAAGGTAGTTCTGACAAAGCTTTCATTGTGGATGCCAGTAATGACTGCAGCAATACCTGAAGAAGAGCGACCGCTTTCTTTCATGGACAGCGGCAGCAATTCGATGCTATCATGGTTAACAATAACCACAGATGCTGTTCAAAGCACAATTAATGGTTTATTTACATGGCAGATAGCATCACGACAGGGTGTCTCTGCGCTGCGATATATATTCGTTGCGCTTAAAAATGCTGCACGAGTAAATGATCAAACGCGTAGCGCAATGATATTTGACAAACTCGGTGTTTCCGAGGTTTCATTGAGAATAAACGGACATCAAGAACCATCGGAGGATATTTTGTTGAATTTCGAGCTAAATCATGTTGCACGTGCGTATCATCGTCTGATGTCGTTTATGGGGCGTGTTCAAAATATTGATATCGGTTTACAAATATCGCAGCTGGATTTTACAACGCTGTACACGATTTATTACTTTTCGCTAGAGCATTTGGATTTGTTTAGACAGTCCGTCGTTAACATACATTTTCGAGCTCGTGTTAACAGAAATGCTGGAGAAATTCCTAATTATAGAGCAATCGCGTTATACTCAGCGATAAAACAATGTTACTTGAAAGTGTTGGTGGAGGAATGAGAGTATTGATGATCCAGTAGAAAATATGTAAGTGTTAATTTAGAAGTCAGAAATATATCATAAATGTTATATCATCATGTTAGTGTCAGTCTGACTCCTAGTCAGATTAAAACACTTCAGTCAGCATACGCGAAGTGATGTGGGACAATAATATCATTAAAAGAAGAACAAATGAGAGGTGCAAATAAAGTATCGTTGACGGAACGTCAGTTTAAGAAATTCAACGAATCAAAACAATCTAACAAAGGAATGCGAGTAAATCTTTCTGCGGGTGCTATCAGCGACATCGTTAAGACTGGTGAGATATTTCCACTTCTTGCAGCTATCCCAGCATTAATAGCCGCTGCCGCTCCAGCTGTTGAAAAAGCTGCTGCGTTAGGTGCAGTTGGGACAGCTGCTGGAATGGCTCTGAAGAAAGCAACTGGACAAGGATTAAAAAAAGGAAACGAAGAGGTCATGGTCTGAGACTTCCAGGGTCTCGATACGGAAAAGGATTAAGACTTCCAGGGACTCGCTGATTTTCCCGATGTCTAACTTTGATTTACTCGATGCTGCTAAGCAACCAAATATAAAGAATTTCAGAGGTGTTTTTATGCGTGATCAATTATCGAAAAATCCAAATCTGATTGAAACAGGTATTATTAATCTCGATAAAAGCTCTGGTGGTGGCACTCATTGGGTTGCATATGCAATTGATCCACGGGGTATTATTTATTTCGATTCGTACGGACTGGTACCACCAAAAGAATTTTTAAAATATATCGACAGACTTCAAAGTATTCCAGTCTGGTATTCAACGCTACCAACACAAAAAATAATCGACCCACCGATATTTGGCCGTCAAGCACTGGCGGTACTTGATGCTGTATCAAGATCAGCGAAACCACCTCATAAGGCTGTACACGAATATACGAGTGCCATGACAGCGTCATGGATTTAAATAATCGCTAATCATATAATGGTAGATATTTGCGGAAGATCAACTAAAACCAAACCTCAACAAGCACCAGGTAAAGACTTACTCAAGCGAGTAACAAGGCAGATCAATGATGAATTATCTGACCTGCTCAATCTTGCCAACGTTGATCCAAACGAACTTGTTGTATTTCAAAACCGTGAAGGAAAATTGAAGACGAGTAATATTTCAATCAATGATATTATTATTAGTAGTCGATTATCGCGAGAAGGTATTATTGCTGTATATGACAGAGAGGGCAAACTTTTTCCTAGTGGTATTATTGCGGTGTCGATCAATGATAGATTGTTAACATTCGGTGATACCATGCACGGAGTTCTCAACATGAATAATAATAAAATTACTAACGTAGGAGAACCGACGGATAATATCAACGCTGCAACGATGAAATATGTCGATGATAAGGAAATTCCAGTGACAACTTCGTTAGCTACCATCAACGATGGAATGACCACACTCAAAACTGATTTTACTAATCAAGTACAACTGTTCCTGAATTTCCGCAGAAACGTAAACAGAACCATTAATGAATTTTTTGGAAGTCTACCAACCATTAATATAAACCTCACCGATATAAATGCAAGAATCAACGATATTATCAGTGGAATTCCTAGTATCATTCAAAAAACCAATCTGATTAAAATTCCACACAAACAAATTAGTAATATCGTGTACACAGTATCATCAGGATGATCAATATGGACACCGCAAAATAACACTATCAAACATATTGCGGAGGTAACTGGTGTGTACAGGCTGTCCGTGTTCAGCTCTGCAAAATTCAGGATATTTACTACATTTCCATGGCGTCATTCAACCGATGCTTTTTCTGGAACTGTATCTATTATATTAAATACAGATACCGAAGAAATGTTTATGCTGGAATCGTCTGATAAAAAATTAACCTCGGCCTCCTATTGGTGGTGCATAGAATTTGTAGCTGAAACACCACAATTAATTAATACAGTATCATGATAGACGTTCAGCGATACAGATACGATCAAGTAATAACATGGTAGAATAAATTAAAAACCATCATTGATGAGTATACAGCAAAAATAAAGAAATATCGTAGACGTGCGGTTGTCGTTGATATCATCGTTTATTCGGTTTCCGCGATTGTTGCTGGAACCGGCGTAGTATTATCAACGTTGACGATGACAGCGCCGATCGTTGTAGCAATCATTGTTTCATCGTCAACCACGATCGCTTGAATATTTAATATTATCGCGAAAAAGATAGATACGTGCACGAATGAAAACTTAAACGAGTACACGGTGAAATTACATACTGCAACTGTAGCATATTCAAAATTATTGTCGATGATTTCTTCGTCGCTTAATGATGCAATAATATCCGATGAAGAATTCAGTATTATAATAAAGATCTACAATGAAGTATTTGATGAAAAAATTCCTGAACAGGATTTAAAACAATAATAGTATAATAATGACAACGTCATTGTAATTATTACAACAGATCGTCACTAATACTGCTCCGGTAAGAACCACAATGATATCAGCGAGTTCAACTAATCCTGAATTCAGTATTAATTTTCCAACCGCAATACCAGCAAGCGAAATAGCATTAGCGCAATTACGAGTTTATTATAGTTGGCCAAATATTAGGTCAAAATCATTCGGTGGACTACAACCCGATAATTCATTAGTATTTGCAAATAAAAACAAACCCGATGGAACTCCTGATTGGCAAGTAGTTAGTATTCCAACGGGCAGTTATCAAATAGAACAGATCAATGAAGAATTCCAGGGCAGAATTAAATCTATTACAGGAAAATAATCAAAGATAGCCATTACTGTTCATGAACCAACGCTGTCATTTGCCATTGAAATAAATTCTTCGGATTATGCCGTTCACATTTATCAGTCTTCGATCAGGTCAGTGTTAGGATGGCCAGATATTCCACCGGTTTATGAAGGTCCACCAGAACCACAACTAAATGAATTTTTTACAACAGAAAAAAATATATCAAAAATCGGACGTTTATCTCAACGGAATTTTGTTATAATAAAAATATTTCTGAATTAGAATAAAATAAAAATATTTCTGAACTAGACAAATATATAAAATATATTCTGAATCAGATAAAGATAAATATATATTCTGAATCAGAATAAAAATAAAAATATTTCTGAATAAATATTTTAGAATAAATATTTCTGAACGAAAAAATATATATTCTGAATCAGAATAAAAATAAAAATATATTCTGAATCAGATAAATATAAAAATATATTCTGAATCAGATAAATATAAAAATATATTCTGAATATAAAAATATATTTTTGAATAAAAATAAACAGCAGCTATGATGTTCAGTCTACCATTCCACTGGGGTCCCTTCTGCCGGTTGTTCAACGTGGTGAGTGGTACATGAAATCTCTTGCGCTGCTGGCGCTTCAATTATTAAGTAAATTATAATTATTAAAGCAAATGGCATCCCAGGGCCAAACCACCGACATGTGTCAGTCATGGTGAACCGAACCACGAGCCCCGAGTACGAGAGCCAGACGCGCTAGCATTGCACCATTGTTCCACTTACAAATATACGTTTCAAAAATAAATATATAGCTATCTCAGTCTTGACTCTGTCACTGTAGATTCTGTGATCAGTATTATACTATCAGATTCTGAATAAAATCTGCAATTTTACATATTTCTGCAGTTTCTGCCTTGTTTAAATATTATATTCTCAAGCTAGCCAGAACTGTGTTAGTAAATTGCGTTGGATCGATATATTCCATTGATTTCCACATGCTATAACCTAAACAAAAAAAAATCAATAATGATTACCGCACACTCGGTTTGTGTAAAATCTACTATAGCGCGGTTCGTTGTGATTTTATTCCGTGATTTCAATATCATCTTTACAACGTCAAAGGATAACATCACGGAATTCAGATTTTTGTGTTTGATTATATTCCTCAGATTTCACTGTTGAGGGATTAGATGTATATCACTGAATAAAAATGTATGGTCATGTATACGCAATAACAAAAAGGGAGACAACTGCTTGATTATTCTATCAGCGATGACGGAGTTATCTCCCTTCATTGTATATACCAGAAGGTAATTTTTTGTTCGAATTTTTTCGAAAATGCTGATTTAGTAATATTATCCACCACATATTGTACCGAACGCGGGATGATACCAAAATATTTACCAGCTGCAGTCATTGATGGGAAAATTATTTCTTCACCAATATCTGTATTAGTGGATATAACCGACTTAGGAGTTTTAGAATTAATGCCAGTATTTCCAAATGCAGAATTCTGACTCTGTGCAACAACCCGGAGGTTAGATAAATTATTATCTTTCGGGTTTGAATTTATGTGATCGATCACAAATCCGTCTTCGATGACCCTATGAAAACATTCAAATACAAATCTATGAGATAGATACTTTTTATTTCCAGCATTAAACATGAGATAACCAGCATTAATAACATAATCAACTGGCGTTCTTCGTCGACAATTCCTGATGACACCATCACGAGATGTTTCATAATTCTTGATGATGGGATGCTTCACAAATTTATTTTTCTCCATTTATATATAATACTATTTGTCTAAATGATTATTTTGAAAATCTGGCCAGATAGTCTTCAGCGGCTTTTATGGGAGATTCCCCTGACGACTTCTTATGATAATATCGTTTCAGCTCTCTGTATCTTTTACCACCGCATTGCACACATAACCGTGTTTCTCCTCTGACTCCAACACCGCATCGTAAACACGGTTTCGGTCCTAGACCACCTTTGGGAAAACTTTGCATATGTTGACCACAAAATTCATTTACGCATGATTTAGTACAAGGAGTTGAAAATCCAATCATGGGCCACCTATATTTATTGTTTGTTTGAATCATTATATATATATAACTAAAGTTTAATTAAATATATATTTGTCTTAATTATAGTATGGAGGAATTTGAGAGATTATCCGCAATTGAACCTTCCAGAGCAAGATTTGATCTTGAAAAACTACCAAAATCTAAATTTAATTTTTCGATGCAAGATCTGGCTTTGATAAATAGCGATATAATCAATCGTATCCGTGAAGGCAAGACAGAATTTTGCAACGATGGTGCGGCTCATACTTGGTCGACATTCAGGATCATAAACGACACTAAACGTGTTGTCGATGCTAGAATGCGTGACGAACGAGGTAAAAATATTATCAACTATCTCGACAATCAGCGATATATTATTCTAGTAAAACTTATTGTGCAGAGAGATGATGACACTTGGATTCTCAGTGATAAACGTGACCCTGTACGACTTCATACTGGAAATAATACTGTTACATTAAATAAACTATCCAAGCCAGGAACATTGACTGATATTGATAAACCGTATTATGAACGAGCATATCCTGTAACTGCAGTTGTTTATGCGATATATCCGTTAAATGACAAACCTAGCGTTAAAAATCTCAAACCAATGAAATTGTCCTCGACAACTTCGTTGTCGACTTTGTCAAGGGGACTAAACCGCGTAGCTGAACGAGTTATGGAACATTTCTCATAAGCAATACGCGGAAACGGTTTAATAGATCTAAGACGTAAAAAAAATAAATGCGTGGGCAGAAACAGTTAAAGATACCGGAGCATCTGTCAGCGACGTTGCTAAGCTAGAGAAGAAATTAAGATTTCCAATAACAGTAAAAACACTAACCGGAGAAATTTTGTACAAACCGAAATATATAAAAAAATGGAACCTCTATAACAATCATTGATCATAACGCACATGCATGGACTAATGCTGTAACAATATTCCACGGGATAGGACAGATACATTTTATAGCGATTATATATTCGACGCTATCAATGATACTAGTAAGAGTGACCCTGTATCTGTTTGGTTATTTCAGAGTTCAGATTCGTATTACGATCAGTTTGTAAGGCCTAACGGAGAAATTTATCGTGCAGAATCTCTCCACGAAAAACTGAAGAATCTTGCATTGAAATATAATTCTGCTGATTCTGAAGTTGAACAATTACTAAATAATTGTTTTACAGTTCCATCGGCTGCTGCTCACTTTGCTCAAGAAAAAAATTCATGGAAACCGACACAATTAGAATTTCTTGAAGACATCCAGCACAGTTGTGTCGAATACGGACACGGCGGATTATGGAATACCAAATATGATTATAGCGATATTATATCGGTTGATATGGTAGCGTGTTATCCTGGAAGTTTTCTTTGATACGGAGTCTGATCTGTATATTTCAAAAGATTTGGACATCCCATACACGAGATAACCAGAGTTGCGATAAACGGACTCTTACCAAATTTTGACCTAACTGGATTTACTTGTATAGAGTCATTCGAGTTTGCGAAAAATCTGCATCCGATTATTTATGTTTGGTTTGGGAGACATTTCTCAGAAAAATATTGGGCTCCAATAGGACTATTACGATATATGCTTGATACTGGAATCTTAGAGTCGTTGAGCGTAAGTGAATCCATTACATCGTATCGTCCGCAGAAACATGTTTGGTTACCACAACAAAAGAGATATTCCCTGACAGAGTCAGGTGATGAAAATCCTGATATGATTGATTATGAAAATAAAGTTGCAAAAGATCTTGGTAGGAAAATAATTGGTAAGTTTACTCAAGAAGGATCATATGATCATAAACGAATGTTTACAAGATTAATTATAGATGATTATGAACTCCATCTTATAATTGCTGATACAACAGAAAAAATACATTTATGACTCGGAGTAATGCCTATTTATTCGACGGGTCTAAATTAGGTACGATCGTGAGCTGTACTGATGGTGAGTCACCACAGTTTACTCATTTAAGATCTTCTATGCTAGCTTACGATTCCATAAATTTGTTATCGATGATAAATAGATTTCCTCGTTACGCTGTCAGAGTTGCCACGGACTCATTTTATATAAATAAAGCGTATTTAGATTTGCTAAAACCGCTACTCGGTAATGGTGAATGGGGATCATGGAGAATAAAACAAGAAAATATACTTGATTATTCAGAATCTGTAGACGTTGAAATGAAGGAAATATATTACGGTAATCATAATCAAATATTGAAATCATCGGCACCATCCTGTTGCCAGACATAAAACCGTTTATCTCAATGGACCTGGAGGTTCTGGAAAAACAACACGTGCCATTGAATTATTTCGCCGTAACGATGTTACAGGTTTGAAGAACTCCGTTCATATGATTGTTCTGACACCTACACATAGACTATCCAGAGAAATAAATGAACGAGGAGTAAAATCTTAAACTTGTCATGGTTTCTTCAGATGGTGCGGGGATACGTGGACACCTGAGCGAATGGTTGAGAAATATATACCCCGGATTATCATCTAGGATGAAATTTGTACAGTATCGTTAGAAATATTTAAAATATTTCTCGATTGGTTACTGACAAAAAATACTGCTGTGATTATGTGCGGCGATCATGGTCAACCACCACCTTTCCTTGGGTAGTCTCTGCACGAGTGGTTAAAAACGTTTTTGGATTATTATGAGGAGATAACCGATGATCATAGAGCTATTTATGAACCTCTGAAATAATTTAAAAGATTAATCAGACTACAGCCAGATAAAATGCAATGCTATATATTGCGTGAAATAATTCCGGAAACTCCTGGGAACGATTTTTGGAATTAATGGAGACCAAATGATTTAATAGTTGCGAGTAGAAATATAGTTCGTGATGAATTGCAAGAGAAATTATTTCTGTTACATAAAGACAATTTTTTTAAATTTACCCGTACCATTGTGTTATCGCCCAGCAGATACTCGACGACAGAATATTGAAGTTGAAATTCCATTAACTAATGAAAAACAAAATCTTGTATTGAATGATATTGTTTTGGTTGATGTTGATGTTGTTGAGAGCGCGTTGATCATGGATAAAACTCCATGGAAGCTAGGATATGCTATAACGATTCATTCGTCACAAGGGCTAACTATTGCTCATACAAATATCTGGATTGTCGATGATAGAATCGAATGGTCAAAATTAGTTTATCTAGCAGTTTCTCGAGTCAGAAGAATATCTCAACTACACGGGGTTATTATGAGATTTACAGAAAATAATAATCAAACTGCTAGTGACGACAATGAAGTTGTTGGCGTAATAAAAAAAAAAACCATTTGGTTATAAGCAATGTGACAAAGGAAATAATCGCGATTTTGATATTGATACTGAATTAATTATGACACTAAAACAACGACAAAATAATCATTGTGCAAGTTGTAACTGTAATATGCTATGGGAGTATACGAGTAATAATCCAAGACAGTTCACCGTAAACATAATTAATAGTGATCTTGGTCATACACGTGATAATGTCATATTGACATGTCTTAAATGAAATCGACGTTGGGGTTCTAATTTACAAAAGTGAACGCGGTGGTAACTGTGTGTCTTCAGGAATTACTTGTAATTGTTTTGTACAAATCCACGCTGAGAAGCATTTTAATCCAGTCTGTATATTGCGGGTCTACCAGTGGATCTAACCACGCTAGAAATTTTATGTGTGGTCACACTCCAGATAGGATCAGTTGCTCTTTTTTTACCCCCTTCATGTTCATCAGGTTCATATAAATACCTGACAGTCACATTACCTAACCCTGGCTGTTTTGAAAAGTCACGTCGTTGTCCTTAGCCATCACGGGGTATATGTTTCTTTGTAATTGTATTAATAGGTTTCATAGAAGTTGAACGTGTAATTTCATTATTTAACACAGCTATCACACTTGGTAATCTTGCAACCCATTCGCGAGATCTCATGTCGCTCTGAATTGTTTCCTTTGCATACTGGTATCCAAATAACCGCTCAGCGAGTGTTCGATTAAATCGTTCAACTATTGCCTGATCACGATGAATTGCGATGTGTCCTTGTCTGATTTTGAAATTATGCTTCTTCATCAGCGATGATACTGCACCAAGAAATTCTTTGCCAGGATCAACCTGTAATAATTGTGGCCATCGTAATGGTCCTCGTTGATAAATTCGTTCAAACGCAGATGCAAGTTCAGATGTTGTTTTTGTTGATAATGGTTCCGTTTCTTTATATCTACTTGCAACATCAACGACAGTTAACGAGTATTTGTATGTGCGTGATTGACGTCCACGTCTTCTAATGGTATCATGTGGTAAAAACAAAATATCCGCTTGATGAACTTCATTGGGAACGCTGACATCAAAATACGCGTACTTAGTTTTTTTAGGTGGACGTAGATAGATTTGCCATATTGCTTGTCGTGATAACCACGCTGCAGCAACAGCACGTGAGACTTTTGCTGCTTCAGCAAGTTTACTAATAGCTGCTCTGCCCTTCCAATATCCTCTTGGGCTATAATAAATGGACTCCATTATAATAGTTATATAATTAATTACCCTAGCATTAGTTTACCCTTCATAGCAGATTTCACTAGAAAACTAGCGAGCTTTTCACTGAGAAATTTATCAGGTATGGAATTTAACGCATGAATCAATTTCACATCTGCGAGATGCCGTTGTTGTAAATCTTTGCTTGTATACGCAACATCATGAACATGACACGCTTTATCAATCTTATTTATTGGATACTCTCCTGGTCTTGGTTGATCTCGTTCGTCAAGTCGGATATCAAGTCGAGTTCCAGGACCACAATAATTATATCCTGGTAAGTGTTTTTCTCCGGGATACTTCGCCCATTGAGTCCCAGGTAATTTTCCCAACGAAGCAGCGATATCACCTCCTGTCTTTGTGCTAGACGAATTAAATTTGTAATTTTTTTTTTTGTGCCAAACTTTTCACACTTACCTGTCAGTGCGCGTTTTTTATATTTTGTTATTATTGTTGTTGATCCAGTGGTGGGGGTGGGTGCCTTGCATCAAACACAATATAGGTTCATATTATTTATTATTATGGATATAACTGACTTTTCGGCAACACGAAAACAAGAGCCAGTCAAGCATCACCCAGCGCTACCGAATTCTATTAAAATGATAATAATTGGGCCATCTGGAAGTGGTAAGACGCAATTATTGCTTAATCTGATAATGAGATGGCTCAAGTGGGATAAATTGTATTTAGTAGCACCATCTGTAAATGATCAACGATGCTATGAAGTACTTAAAAAAGATTTTAATGAAAATGCAAAATCGTTATATGAAGACAGTGACAGTGATGGAGTCAGTGTTGTTGATTTTATCACTGATATTGATGAAGCGCCATCTGTAGATGACCTGGATGGACGTATTAATAATTTAATAGTATACGACGATGTGATGCTGGACAAACAATCAAATCCATATTTTCTCGAGGTAGACATAAAAATACAGACGTGATTTATGTTACCCAGCGTTATACACAAATATTTAAAGTGATCAGAGACAACTGCAATATTTTGGTTGTATTTAACGGAGCTTATAATCATACGCTGCAAAATATTTATTATACCTGGTGTTCAGGGGACATGGACATGAACAAATTTTAAAATTTTTTTGCACACGCGCAAGCTACTCCGTTTGGTTTTATAACAATACATTTACATGATCCGAGGTCGAGATATCGTAACGTACTTGATACAATATTTGGATAAAATCCTCAGCAGCAGAGAGGGTGGACTGACAAAAATGACACGCACGAGCATTTACAAACACAGGTGTCACGAAAAGTAACAGCGTAAATAACCCCCGTAGCGATGCTACGGTGAGAGAATTTCAATTCTGTTAGAGGTTCTGGTTTAGCCTTATTGACCTTATATTTTTTTGCCTTATTTAGTATGATTTTCATGTCTAAATCTTTTGGTTCGAAAACTAATTGTAGGGTTCACCCTCTCTGTTGCTGTATAATGTGAATGCGTGGGCCATCATGCTACCTGTCTGCGGCATGAAATCCTAATGATAGACATTAATATAAACTGCCACTCTGTAGACATCGTTGCGATATGATTACAATTTGTTTAAGGCTACGTTAACAATCCACACACACACACACACACACACACACACACACACACACGTATTACCTACATTAGGAGGACCATGTAAATCCACATACATTATGAGGTCCACCTCAGGGAAAGCATTTATATACTTCCTTTATAGAGGATTTTATTTGATTTTACACAAAAACATATCCTCGGTCTAGACGTTTTGAAGGACAACAGTTTTAATTGACTGACATGGTGTGTTTTCCAAATACATTGGGGGGATGGCACACATGTGGTAAATTGCATGCACTACAGTGACACAGGTTTACACACCTGTAGTGCACTGTTCTTGGGAGGAATTTGCAGACTTATCTTCTCCTTGTGCAAGGGAACATTTCAGGGTTCCGTGTGCTTCGTAAGTTTACATTAGTTTATTGATCTATGTTTCCAATAATATTTGGTGTTGCGTACATAAAAACAGAAGGAACAAATATATTAATGTATATGCCGTTTTACTGTATTTGTTTTACTTTATTATACGCCTGCAGACGACTATAAAAAACTCAGTAGTCCTTAAATATGACTTCTATCTTCCTTTTTTAAATTTAGGAGACAATTAATATTTTAGAGATTTTATGGGTACAAATAAGACAGCAAAATCGTGCAATTTCACAAGATAATATTGTTTTGGCAGTAGCGTATTTTCAAAATTGTCGAACTCTGTCAGTCTACTTTACATTACTGAGAGAGGTGAACTCGAAAATACTAAAAATAAGGCAGCTATTTCGCATATGTAATTAAATTGCTTGTGTGTTAGTTTTAAAATTCTTTTTTATTTTAATTTTTGTTTCAGTACATTTTATTGTAATGATTATTTTCACGGGATTCGATATCTTTTTTTCAAGCAAATTCTGTTTATTTAGAACGTAAAACCTATTACAGAAGCATTATTTTTAGCTCACTCTGATACACAGTTTTGTAAACATCGAGTGTTAACGATTGGTTATTTCCAAGGTCATTTCGGCCCACATATTAGCTCAGTTGCAAACTGCGTTTCGTTTTTCTTAATTTATTTTCAGCGTGAGAATTTGGTCCTTAGGGTTATTCTTGCATACGTGATAAATGGCATTTTATTTTATTGCGAAGTTTAAATGAGTAAATCACGTAGCCTATCAAGGTGAATACCATGTGATCTAAAATCGAGGCTTAAAACAGCTATTTTCTATTAGATCCGGTCAGAGACGTTCTTAATACCATGAGGAAATAAGGTGGTTTTTAATTGTTGTAGCCAGTGTGATTTTCATTTCTTTTTGGAATTTAATAATTTATTCTCTAGGAAACTAAACAAGTGTGCGTTTCTATAAAAAATTCTGGGAGAAAGAAATTCAGTGGATATTTATTCTGGAGTTCTAAGGAAACATAAACTGTGATTCAATCGAAGATGTGTTACCACCAGTACAATGGTCTCATCTGACGTCATCGCCTCCATATTGGAATTTCATCGAGATTCCAATCTGGATTTTATTAGAACTGTTTAGTGATATGACTTGTATTTTTCAATCTTAGGATTAAATTTTTGGATTATATTCACAAACCGTAAGTCCTATTATCAATTTTTACATTGTTTTCTAGGGAAATAAAATATTTTGTTAAAATATACAAAGCTTGTTGGCTTCACTCTTTTCTCTTGTTATTTTGTACGAGCCTACAAGTAAGACAGCCAGAATCGTGACCAATACAATAAATTCGGTAACTATTGAAGCTTTACGTCGGAAAAAAAAACTAAGACTGGAAAGTTATGGAGACAGAACACAAAAATATAAACTTAATTTCTATGCAAAGTGACAACTGGTTAAAGCCATCATTGCTCATATGTATATCTGATTGCACCAGAGTCACATAGCTTATGACATTTAAATAGCTTCCAATCAATACAAGCTGGAGTAAGCCTTTAGAACTCATTTCTTCCTTCAGTCATACCAGAAGAAAACACGTTATCTATCAAAAAGCTACTCCAGTAATAAAAAGGTCATTAAACAATCGTTATAATCATGTTCCCAGGCGCTGTTATTGGGTAGATGGAAATATCATTTTTTTTTTTCTCTCCTCAACATAGGATTAACAGCATTGTGATTAATCAACACTTGTTTGAACAAAAAATAATTGGATCACATCTACATTGATGTGGACTTGAAGAAAGTAAAGAACAATTTTTTTCTTGGGAGTATTACCAAAAATAAATGCAATATAATGTTACAAACCCTTGAGCTATATGGTAATTTGACTTTAAATACTATTCATTTGATGATATAAAGCTCCCATATGAAATTAGCACTCGTGTTGTTATGCCAATCAGAAATTTGCTTGACAATCCTTCCCGCTAAGATTGGAACCACCAATCCTTCACTTAGAAATCCGACCACTCTTATTAGCTCTAGATGATCATATTTACCAACACTAATTTTTACTGTATAATAATGCAACCTAGTTTTAGAAGATCTGTCTGTCTGTGTTGTGGTATATTGTGGCAGTTTAAAATCTTTATAAAAGGATAGAAAGGTTGTATATGATATGGTGTCTGTATTAGGCAGAATTGAAATTCGTATCTCAATATGATATTTTTTTTTCATTTCTTATGTGCATAAAGCATGCTTGACAATGATTTACAGTAGAACCTTATTAATAATTAACCCAGGATGTATAACTATTTCATTTCTAGAAGAGTCAATGGCTTTTAAGTAGCTATCACAAGGATTATATTGCTGAGTCTTTGTTGATTTTCTATTGGAGTTAGATTGAACAGGAACTCACTCAGATGTCGTTGTATTGTGCTGTCTATCATATTCGGGTTTCACCACCAAGGGTTCATTTTTTTATCAGTGTTAACATGTTTATTTATTATGCAAGAAATGATAAAACTGTTTTAATTATACAAGTATTTATGTGCGTTTATATTTTACCGTATATGCCCCGTACAAGATCATCTAAGTTTAAAATTTGCAGGTGCGTTCGCGCAGTATTGGCAGCGCTACCCTGGATGCCAGTGATTAAACTATACCAATGTGCTCCTGGTGCAATCATAACCATACACCAGATTTAAAGAGATGTTATTGATTTAAATTTACGATTGGGCTTGTGGTGTACACATTCTCTTACACGGGATGGTATTAATTTAAATGTAAACGTTGCTACGATATCTTTAACATGTGTGTTATTTTTTGTTATAGTTGTGCGTTTATGCTTTAAGATGATGTCATTTTAGTAGACGCATTATGTACTTTTAGGATAGTAGTAATCCTGTTGATTAGATGCGTTCAGGTCATCAGTTTTCTTATAAAATAAACAAGGCTGACCTAATTCCTAACTGGCTGGCAGGCAGTGCCGGATTAAACCCTGTGGATGCCCCTAAACAGTCGAAATCGCGGGGTCCCCCTCGCAAATTATCTCCTAATACGTCAAGATCAAGTCAATTCAATATTATTGATCCGTTGTAGCGGGGTCCCTAGGCCGGTGCCTACTCTGCCTGTTTGGTAATCCGGCACTGCTAGCAGGTAAAGCACGTGACCTTTTTGACAAAAAGTGATTTGGAAATGATTATTGGCCGTCATTCTGCTCCTAAAATTGCCTCTTTGTTCTTCTATATAAGGGATGATTTAATGAAAATTAGTTACTTCTAACAGAAACATCAGTCTTAGATGAGACAAATAGTTGTGTTCAATGGATACTTATGAATTGTCAACCAATATGGGCAAATTAATTGTTTTTTACCAATCAAAACCCGGCTTTAATTCACTACGAAGTTACGCGTTGATATACATCACATTTGGTCACATACAAAACCCAACGCTTAATTACTGTCTTATTACATTGCCAATGAAATTGAAAGATTACTCTTAAAATCACTCACAATATATCAGAAAATGGTTCGCCGTTGTGCTTCCGGCACATGCGATGCAGATTGTTATTATTATGAATGGATTCAAGAGGGATTTATGTTTTTAATTTTCCCAAATCAAACTCTAACATTGAAAAATATATGCGTTGGAAGCGGTACATTATGTATAATTATATTTCATATATAAATACAAAACCCTTTTTCACTAATGATATTATTTATTGTGCTTATGAAAATATTAAATACAATTTGTTAAATAATGCTTATGTTCGAATTGTATATCATATCTGAGACATAATATAACATGCAGTAAAGAGTGTTCATACGTGTTGAAAAAGTTTTGTCTTTTTATTAGCATGGCTTATTTGTTTTTCTTTTAAATTAAATTTGGAATATTGGAATCCTCTTTCATCATCGCTGATTTTGTTAAAAATTTTAAAATTGAGGATTTACTTGTAACTGGTGTCAAGTTGACAAAACACCACCCTATACATTAAATTATAGAATAGCCCTAATCCTATTAATGTCTATAACCGCTCCGGTGGCCTAGGGGTTAGAGCGTCCGCCTTGGATGCGGGAGGTAGCGGGTTCGAAGCCCGGCTGAGTCATACCAAAGTCTTTAGATATTGGTACTAAGAGCTGCCTCGCTTGGCGCTCAGCATTAAGAGGTTAGTGTTAGGACTGGTTGGGCTGGTGTCAGGATAATGTGACTGGGTGGGACATCATGCCACATGTCTGCGGCATGATGTCCGAGTGCTAGACTTCACTATAAACTCTCACCCTGCAGACATCGTAGCGATATGACTGAAATATTGTTAAAGCTACGTTAACAATGTAAATCACACACACACACACACTAACACACACACACACACACACACACACACACACAAAACTAATGTCTATAATTGCAAAATTGAATTTTGCCATCAATGATTTCAAAATTTTAGATTGAATTATTCTGTATACAATTTTTAATATGGAAGGCTTTTTAGGAAAAAAGTATTTTAACTTTATAAAGAGGTGAAACTGTAATCAAATATTTCTTTCGTCGTTATTAAGCTTGAGACTATAAATAACATCAATATATGTCATGCCATGCTGACTTCAAACGAAACTGATTTTTTACAAATGACTGATTTAATAACACCTGCAAACATGTTACAACATCCATGAAGTAGGATAATACACTAATATCAAAAAAATCGAACAATATATATATGATACATATATACCCCCTGTCAACGTGCCTGTAATTAGGTTTGGTTGGATCTGCTGCTATTATTTCTTTCATTTTAAAGAAATTATTATAAATGATTGTTTTACATGGATCTGATATAATTTTAATTTACTGGTTTATCAAAGATACCCTTTTGAAATGTTTTATCCGTCCAACTGAGCATACATGTTAACGCGGTGTAAAAAAAAGTAAAACACCCCCTTCAACCACTCAGGGAACGTTGTATAAAATATTTATTTATTTCATGTAACTAATATTTTTAAAATATAATTAACTTATTAATTGTAGACAAAAATAGTTGTTGAAGGTTTAACGCCATTTTTCAGTACAAAATAGGTTAAACATGGCTGCCAGTGTAACTTTTTGAGGAAGCAGCAGGGAGGGTGAACCCTACAACTTTTTGGCCTAACTATATAGACCTTATTTTTGAAATTAAGGGTTCCTACGAAAGGCTGTAAAACAAAAGTTTTTGTCTTAATAATGAAAACTTCTCTAATTGATCAGATTGTTTCTGATTTTTTCACGTGTTGGTCACTTAATTTTTTGTCGTCCACCCTCCCTGCTGCTGTAAATTAAACATCCATTATAAATATTACCAATAATGAGTATTGAAGAACCACACTCAGCTAAATTAGCTCGAGAGCGACTAGAGGCAATTAAAAAATATCTACCTGTTCGTGATTCTGTTAAGCAACAACTACAATCGCGTCAGGAATCTCAAGTTGAATTTGAAGAGGATACAAAAAAATTATTTAAACCTATCACTGAGACCACTAAAGGTATTCTACCTGTGTTAGAGAAAACCGCTGAAGCAACTGGAAAAATAGCAAGAAGAACAAAAAAGACAAAAAGAATTTTACGTGAACTTCCAGCCGAAATAGCTGCTGCGATGCCAGTCCCGGAAATACCTGAGGATGAAGATCAACCTGAAGGTGCTGAAATAGGTGATATAAAGGAACGTCTACCAGAACAAGAAGAAAGAATTAACATAAATGACAAATTTATCGAAGCTGCTATTGATTATATTAAAAATAATGTTAAAAATCCAGGAGATTTAGCTATGATTGCTGTGAAAAGTTTCAGTAATCGAAAACATTATTTAAAATCTGAATATGCTGATAAACCTATAGGTCGTGATAATTGGTACAAATGGATATTTCGTATACACTATGACGTTGATCAGGCTAGAAATAGTGATCCAAGATATATTGAGTATATTCATACAATAGATAATTATATTACCTTCATGCAATTACCGCCAGAACAACAATATCAACAACAACAAGAACAACAAAAACAACAATATCAACAACAACAAGAACAACAAAAACAACAAGAACGACAAAAAAAGAAACAAGAACAACAACAAAGACAACAAAAAACACCAAAAACATTTGAGCAATCACTTCGTGATTATCCAGAATTACCAAAGACACCACCGAAACCAATTAAAAAAACACCACCGAAACCAATTGAGGAGGAAGAAGAAGAATATATTCCGTCAGACACCTCTCCTGGCGCAACTGGAAGTGGTCTAGGAAGTGGTTTTATTACCTGTCCTAATAACGTCCTTGCTGATGTTGATCGATTAGAAATTCTCATTGGAGGAAAACGAGCTGGTAATAATTCCCCAGAAATCATTAATGAAGTAGCTGATATTTGTAAACGATTATTTACAGGCGGTATCATGGATATTGATGTATATCGGTCTCTCATTAATGAAATCGCCGATGAGTATCATAGTGACTAAGTATGTAATTAGTGATAAAGTCACTTAATAATAAAATGATCATACACAATACTCGTGGACCTACCATGGTCAGGGTAATAAACTCTCGATTACCGGTATACAAAACGACCTACGGAGATGGATTAGGTGATGTTATTCAGGGTCTGTTTAGAAGGATAGCCCCAAAAGCAATACCGATTGCAAAGCAGCTAGGAATGAAAGCTATTGATGTTGTTCGTGAAAAGGGTATAGGCGCTGTTGGTAATCTTGCTAGCAAAGCATTCTCAGCAATTAAAGATAGACTAGCACGATTAATACGCAGACCACAAGCGACCCGACCTCAACCTGTGAAATTACCTAGCACTGAAGTGATGCCCGCAAATGTAAGTAAAATAATAAATCAAGCCGCTAATCAAAAACTAGAGGAGTTAGCTGATATCCCGATGTCGGAAAAGGAAAAAAATATAACCGCTAGTCTGATAGCAGGAAGTGGTCTTCGAGTTAGACGAAGACGATAATAATAAAGATGTTTAAGCGCATATCTGACCCGCGTTTGACATGGATGCACCAGTTCTCAAAGATGAGTGTGTGCGCGATTATCAGTATTATTCTTACGACGCTCGAATTCCAGATCAGCGTTGACGAATTGAACTACAGGTTCAGGATACAAGTAGAGATTTCTTACCCGCTGAAGCATTTATTGAAGTCGAAGGTGAAATTATAAATAACGCTAATCCTGCAGCACCAGCACCATACGCCGCTAATGTTAGGGTTGGTTTTGTTAATAATGGTATTATGGCGTTGTTTGATAGCACTACGTACATGATTGACGGGAAAAATATTGAATCAATCCAGAAGGACGTTGACGTTGCAACGACAATACTAGGCCTTGCAAGATACAGCGACGATTACTCAAGATCAGCTGGTCCATCAATGATGTTTGTCAACGAAACTTCTAACCACTCTGATAACAATCAATATGATATAAGACGACCACAGAATCATGCTGGAAACGCCGATGCGGATGTAGAAAATATGATTATTAATGTTAATCCAAATTTCAACTTAGGATTTGCAGTACGTAAATCAATGTTAAAAGGTGATAGGAGAATATTTTCATGTGCAATTCCACTGTCACATATTTTTGGGTTCTGTAGAAATGTCAGAAAAGTCATTTTTGGAGCCAAACACACAGTTGTACTAGTACGAAAAGGCACAGACGATGATGCAATATGGCGACCTGCTGGTGATGCTGGTAAAGTAATTCTTACAAAATTTTCCCTGTGGATGCCAGTGATGACCCGTCGATATCTGAAGAAGACCGGTTGCTATCTTTTATGAGTCAAGGCGGTAAATCAACTTTGTCATGGTTGACTATGACCACAGATGCTGTAGATAGCGCTGTTAATGGTTTATTTACGTGGCAAATAGCTTCTCAGCAAGGTGTTTCTGCACCAAGACACATATTTATTGCGTTTCAAAATACTGCACGAGTAAACTCGCAAGTACATAGTATTATGATATTTGATGATCTTGGTGTTTCTGAGGTTTCATTAAGGATAAATGGGCATCAAGAACCATCCGAGGATATTTTGTTGAATTTCGATCAAAATCATGTAGCACGTGCATATCATCGTCTTATGTCGTTCATGGGTCGTGATCAAAATATTGATACTGGTTTACAAATATCGCAGCTAGATTTTACAACGCTGTATCCGATTTATTACTTTTCTCTAGAACATTTAGATTTAACCAGACAATCTGTTGTAGATATTCATTTTCGAGCTCGTGTTAATAGAAATGTTGGAGCTATCCCTAATTACAGAGCAATAGCCGTTATACTCAGCGATAAATCGATGTTACTCGAGGGTGTTGGTGGACGAATGAGAGTTATTGATGCTCCAGTAGAAAACATGTAATTAGATCATTCATAATATTAATAATGTCATATCATCACGTTAGTGTGAGACTGACTCCTGGTCAGATTAAAAAGCTGCAATCAGCATCAAAAATAACTGTGGAATAAAAATATCGCTAAAGCGAGAACAGATGACCGGTGCAAAATAAACTATCGTTGACCGAGCGTCAGTTCAAAAACTTCAATGATGCTAAAAAATCAAATAAAGGCGTCAAACTTAATCTTTCTGCGGGCGCCATCAAAAACATCGCTAAATCGGGTGGTATATTTCCGCTTCTCGCAGCTATACCAGCATTAATAGCAGCTGCAGCCCCAGCTGTTGCAAAGGCAGCTGCGTTAGGTGCTGTTGGAACTGCTGCTGGAATGGCGTTAAAGAAAGCAACCGGACAAGGAATCAAAAAAAAGGGAAGAGGTTTAAGATTACCAGGGACTCCACATTCATGGTACGGAAAGGGTCTAAGATTACCAGGGACAGTTTACTAATAACACCCATGTCCAATTTTGATTTACTTAATGCTGCTAAGCAATTAAAAATAAAAAATTTCAGAGGTGTTTTTATGCGCGATCAATTACCAAAAAAACCAAACAATATTGAAACTGGTATAATTAATCTCGATAAAAACTCTGGACCAGGCACGCACTGGGTAGGATATGCAATTGATCCACGTGGAATTATTTATTTCGATTCGTATGGATTAGCACCACCAAAAGAATTTTTAAAGTACGTTACCGGTGGTATTCCAATCTGGTATTCAACGCTACCAACACAAAAAATAACTGATCCTCCAATATGCGGTCGTGAAACCCTCGCTATGCTTGATGCTGTATCAAAATCAACAGCACCGCCTCATAAAGTCGTGCACGCGTTCACTACACTACGTCATAACACTTGAACTGATATCAGTAAATATAATGGTAGATATTTATGGAAGATCTACTCGCAAAGATAAGGAGAAGATCGATTTATCTAAATATGCAACTCTTGATCAGCTCAGAAATGAAATCGATGATTTATTAAATATCACAAGTGTGGATCAAAATGAAGTCTTCGTTTTTCAGGACAAACAAGGACGATTAAAAACGAGTAACATACAACTACCAGATGTACTTGTACGAATTCCCAACGCGGTTGTTAATAATATCGTTACTTTCGCTGATCAAGGTAAAATACAGGATTCCGGTAAGTCGGTTAACGATTATGTTAAGAAAACTGGTGATGTATTTACCGGTAACATTATTATGTCAAGAAGAAAAATTACATATCTTGGAGATCCAATAGCAGATACAGACGCAGCAACAAAAAAATATGTCGACGATCAAGAATCCAAATACGTGTCAGTGCGTGGTGGTATAATGCGTGCATTTCTCGACATGAATAATAATGGTATTAATAATCTCAGAACACCAGAAACAGATTTCGACGCTGCAACGAAGAAATACGTCGACGATAGGGAAATTCCAATAACTACTTCGTTAACGACAATTAATGATGGAATTGCCGCATTTAGAACTGAATATAATAATCACATACTAACATTTCTAAATTTTCGTAGAAATGTAAACAGAGTTATTAACGAATTTTTTGGAACTCCACCAACTGTTATTATTAATCTCGTTGACATTAACGCAAGACTCAACGATATCATTAGTGGTATTCCTAACATTATTCAAAAAACTAATCTCGTTAAAATTCCTCACGGACGATCTAACAATATCGTGTACACAGTCGCATCAGGAAAAGCAACATGGTCGCAGGAAAATAACACTTTTAAATACACTGCAGAGGTCACTGGTGTATATAGATTATCTGTGTTTAGCAGTGCAAAATTTACTGTATTTACCACATTTCCATGGCGTTATTCAACCGATGATTTTTCTGGAATTGTGTCTATAGTGTTAAATAAAGATGTCGAGGAAACGTTTATGCTGATAGCGGATGAAAAAAGTTAACCACAGCAGATTATTGGTGGTGTATTGAGTTTGTAGCTGAAACTCCTCAATTAGTTACCTAGATAAGTATAATGAATCAAGAGTCATTTATCGATGTTCAACGTCACAGATACACTCAAGTATGTGAGTGTCAAACTAAACTAAAAAATATCATCGACGATTACACGATAAAGGTAAAAAAATATCGTCGACGTATGGTCGTTATTGATATAATGGTATACTCGGTTTCTGCTGTTATTGCTGGAAGTGGATTATTATTATCAACAATAACGATGACAGCGCCTGCAGTTGTAACGATTATAGTTTCAACAGCAACAACATGTGCAGGTATTTTCAGTATTATCTCTAAAAAAATATCTACGTGTACGAATAATAAACTAAACGAGTATATAATGAAATTGCACACAGCAACAGCCGCATACACTAAATTATGCTCGTATATTTCAGCGTATCTCGGTGATGGTAAAATATCCGATGAGGAGTTCGTAACGATAATGAAAACCTACGATGAAGCATTCACAGTGGAACGCGATGCGTTCTCTAGTGACGGAAAGATGGAGAATTAAATAATAACGATAATAATAATGTCAGAGTCGCAATTACTTCAGCAGATCGTAGCTAATACAACGCCATCAAAAACTACTATGATATCATTAAGTTCAACCAATCCTGAATTTAGCGTTAATTTTCCGACTGCAATTCCAGCAAAAGAAATAGCGCTAGCACGATTACGAATTTATCATAGCTGGCCTAATATTAGGTCAAAACCGTTTGGTGGACAACAACCAAATAATTCACTGGTATTTGCGAGTAAAAATAAACCAGATGGAACACCTGATTGGCAAGTTGTTGGAATTTCAACGGGCAGTTATCAAATAGAACAGATTAATGATGAGTTCCAACGCAGAATTAAATCTATCACAGGGAAAGAATCTAAAATAGCGATCACTGTTCATGAACCAACACTATCAGCGGTGATTGAAATAAATTCTCCTGATTACATCGTAGATATTTATCAAAGTTCGATTAGATCCGTGTTAGGATGGCCTGATATTCCACCGGTTTATAATGGAGTTTCAGAACCAAAATAGAAGAATTTAAAACGAGTGAAGAAAAATTCATTAAAGATCCAGAATATCGAGGAAAACAACCATGGAGTAATAATACAAGATTTGGATTTCCAAACGACGATACATATTACTTTACCGATTTTGACGGTAAAAGGATCCCCAAGTTGAATAAAGCATTATTTATTTTTAACACAGACACCAAGACGAAGATTAGTTTCTATACTGTTGATGTAGGATTTATTAAACATTTTTTAGATACTCTTAAACCCGAATACGATAAAACGTTTAATGATTTAAGAAATTTACTTATTTCATTATCACAACATTATACTGAAAGTGTAAAGCAGCAAATAATCGAGTCAATAAAACACTTAAATGGTATCTTATTCGATTTATACATCGTTAATCGAAGTATTATAAACACTGCGACTAAACTCGATGGAAATCATTACACAAATCCAGAATCTAAACAAGTATTTCTTGATCATTATAAAATAACAGAAAAAGATTTACAAACATTTGTTATACCAGATTTAAATAACGCTGAAATGAAGAAATCATTAAGTGATCTTATTGAAGAATATTATCCGGGAGTAATTGAATCGTGGAAAAAAATAGCCCCACCACCGGTTATACTAAAACACAATAACAATCCCTTTGCTGACGGACGTCATATATCACCAGGCATTGTAAATATAACAACAACAATTGCAGTCAATCTGGTATGCGATGTTATTGAAGGTAGCTATCAGGTAGATCTTTCTAAGTCTAGCCAGGCCCAGCAAGGGTACATATTATTCAGTTTTAGCCCGTTGGTCCCTCCCGGTTCGTTAATTGTATCAGAGCCAATTAATCCCGTGTACCTGCGAGTTCATAATCCGTTATTATCAAGAATACACTTTAAACTTACAGACCAAAGCAATCGCATTCTGGACACGAGAAACGAAGTACTAAATATAAACCTGTATGTGAAATCATAATGCGTTATTATAATACGTTTTTTATTATAACAAAAAAAAAATATCCGGATGTCTATAATACTATTCTTTTGTTTACATAAAATCCGTGCATAATCAAAATCTATTATCTAGAAGGCTGTGGCTGCATACTGATTATTCCATAACAGCTGTGTGTAAAGTTATTTTAAGAATATCCGCTATATAACTAAATCAATATCCGCTGTTACGGCTTACGCATAGACTCAGTGTCATACAGAATTATATATATTTTTTGGAAACTAGAAATATAAAATTCCGTTTTAGACAGAAAAATGTGAAGTTTCAGTCCCTACGAACACGATATATATCGTTTTTCGTTAATTATTTAGTGATCTATCTGTTTTCTGTAAGCATCGCTGTTAGTGAAGCAGCAGGCAAATATACTTAAATTCAACTGTATTATTGATAAGAGAACGATGGCCGAAATGGTAAGACGGTTGGACGTAGATCGAAGCTCTACAGACTCTCGCGTGTTCGAGTCTCCAAAAATGCTAAAGATATTATCTTGCATTTGGCGACTGATACTATTTAATTGGGGGAACCCGGAGCATTTCCTCGAAATCCACAACAGACAAAATACACTCTCCTATCATACACCCTTGAGGGGTGTACCTTTTACACTCCCCGGGGTTTTGTATGGGGGGAGAGTGTACAAAATCTGTTGGACGTAGACAAGATTCCCTCGTCATCACTATTTGTATATATTTCATATTCACAGAATCATATGTCATCATTGTATATAACCATTATCATCATTGTATATAACCATATATCACCTTCATTATATATAACCATTATCTTCATTGTATATAACCATAATCATCATTGTATATAATCATAATCTTCATTGTATATAATCATAATCTTCATTGTATATAACCATCATCATCATTGTATATAACCATATAATCATCTTCATTGTATATAACCATTATCATCATTGTATATAACCATATAATCACCTTCATTGTATATAACCGATATCTTCATTGTATATAACCATATATCACACAAAAAACAGCTCCCTGACAAAAAAAAAAGTCATTGGGAGCTAATATTTTTTTTTATATTAAATAAACACTTATTATATAATGAATTTTGAAAATATCAATGTCATTGTTTCTGCGATTAAAAATTACAACATAACGGTATCAATGTATCTGATTATCTTAATGCTGAAAAGATTTTATGTGATTTTGACTCATTACAACAACGAAAGAACGAGAACAGATTTACGCTATCCGCTGATTACAAGTTTATGAAAATTATCCAACAAGGAATGTTAAAGTCACTGGCAACTGTCACTGATGATCAGGTAAAATTGTTTGTACCTTTCTCAAACGCTATTGACAAAATCAAGCTAGAATTATCTCATGAATACGAACAGAAAAAGATCATGAATTTTCGTATAAGACAGTTAAGAGAACATTGTGAAAATACGAGTGAAAATGACAGCGATAATGATGGACCCCTGACTGTAATTATGGCTAAACAAAATCCTTGGGAAAATTAACATTATGCTTAGTATAATACAACCTACACATATTTACAAGTATGGACAATCAGGATAGTTTTTGACATTAACTCGTATAAACGGATAACTACAATCATTATGCTTGACGGAGTGCTAAATTATTTGGTAACATTAAAAATACGGTAGACTAAACGTATTGAAAATTTATTTTTTGTGTAAATCTTTTGGAGAAAGTAGATCTTGTAATTCCGTCTGCCACGTATTGTACCGATCGTAGTACTATGTCAAAATATTTGGCAGCAGAATTAATTGACTTGAACACAATTTCTTCCCCAGTCTCTGTATTTACGGATTTAATAGCTCTCTTTCCGAATAATTTACACCTTCCTGTGTTTCCGGATTTACAATTTTGACTCTGTGTAGTAACTCGTAAATTGGAAATCGAATTATCAAGCTTATCGCCGTTGATGTGATCCACCACATACCCATCTTTGATTATTCCAAAATAACACTCGTATATAAATATGTGTGATGCATAATTTTTATTTCCTTTGGTATTAAACGCAAGATAACCAGTATTGGTAACCCTACCGACTGGTTTTTTTCAATCTGCAGTTTCTAATCACACCTTCTCGAGATGCTTCATAATTGGTAAAGATTGGATGTGACACAAACTCATTTTGTTCCATTTATATATAATATTTATTTGTTTAAATCATTGTTTTTTGAAAATCTAGCCAGATAATCTTCTTCGGTTTTTATAGGAGAGTCAGCGTTATATTTTTATCGTAATATCGTTTCAACTCTCTGTATTTTTTACCACCGCATTGCGCACACAGTTGAGTTTTTCCTCGCACTCCAGCACTACACACGATACACGGTTTTGGTCCTAGACTCCCATTTCTGACGCATTGCATATGATAACTACAGTATTCATTCACGCATGATCTGTTACACGGAGATGTATAACCGATTTTTAGCCAGTGGCATTGATTTGGTTGAATCATACACAAGAGATTAATATTCAATTAAATATATGTTTGCCTTAATTATAATATGGAAGAATTATCCGTGATTGAACCCTACGCAACCAGATTCGATCTTGACAGACTACCTGAGTATAAACTTAGTATTTCGATGCAAGATCTAGCTTTAACGAATGCGGATATAACTAAACGTATCCGTGAAGCCAAGAAGGAATTTCGTGACGATGGTGCAGTTCATGCATGGTCAACTTCAGGATAGGACATATCGTTAATATGATGAATGACAAACGAGGAAAAGTAATTATTAATCACCTTGATAATCAAAAATATTTTATTTCAATAAAATTTATTGTAAATACAGAAGAAGATATTTGGATTATTCGTGATAAGCGTGATCCAGTCCGTGTGCAGTCCGGGGGTAATATTGTTTTCTTAAATAACAGATCCAAACCTGGAATACTTACTGGCATTGATAAACCGCATTATGAGAAATCGTACCCTGTAACTGCGGTTGTCTATGGAATATTTCCGCTGAAAGATAAACCTAATGTTGCAGATCTGAAACCGATGAAAATATCAACCTTGACTTCGTCGAGGATAAACTGTGTAGCTGAACGAGTTACAGAACATTTTACAAACGCGATACGTGGTAATGGTTTAACTGATTTAAGACGTAAAAAAATAAATACCTGGGCAGAGTCGGTTAAAGATACCGGAGCGTCTATCAGCGACGTTGCTGAGCTAGAGAAAAAAATTAAGATTTCCAATAGCAGTGAAAACATTAACCGGAGAGATTTTGTACAAACCGAAATATATAAAAAATGGAACTCCGATAGATATTATTGATCATAACGCGCATGCATGGACTGCTGCTGTAACGATATTTCCACGAGATAGAACGGTTAAATTTTATGACGGTGATATCTTTGATTTTATTAAAAATATTAGTAAAACCGATCCTGTTTCTGTTTGGTTATTTCAGAGTTCTGAGTATAATCATTATGATCAATTTGTACGACCCAATGGTGATATTTATCATACAGAATCTCTCCATGAGGAAATGGAACATCTTGCGCAGCGCCTTTGGCGTGAATATACACCTGATGATGTCAAAATTAGACAATTATTAAATAATTGTTTTACAGTTCCATCTGTAGCGGCTCACTTCGCTCAGAAGAAAAATTTATGGAAACCAACACGATCGGAATTTCTTGAAGATGTCAAGAAAAGTTGTATAGAATATGGGCACGGTGGATTATGGAACACCAAATACGATTACAATGATGTTATCTCGGTTGATATGATAGCGTGTTATCCTGGGAGTTTTCTTGGATATGGAACATGTTCTAAATATTTTAAGAGATTCGGACATCCTACACATGACATGACCAAGGTTGCGATAAACGGACCATTACCAGATTTTGACTTAACAGGATTTGCTCACGTAGAATCATTCGAGTTTAGAGAAGATCTCCATGCGATTACTTATGCTTGGTTCGGAAGACATTTTTCAGAACGACGTTGGGTTCCGATAGTACTATTGCGATATATGCTTGATGCTGGATTTTTAATATCGTTGAGAGTAACTGAAGTGATTATATCGTATAGTTCACAGAAGCAAGTTTGGTTGCCAGAACCGGACAGATTTAATATCGATGATGCCAGGAAAGAATTTCCTGATATTGATGAAGATCATATCATTAAAATAAGTAAATGCAGGAACGAGTATGATGAGAAACTTGCAAAAGATCTCTGCAGAAAAATAATCGGTAAGTTTACACAAGGAGGATCACATAATCATAAACGAGCGTGTACAAGATTGATTATGGACGATGCTGAACTAGATTTTATAATCGCTGATACAACGGAGAAAAACACATTTATAAACCGATGTAATGCTTATTTATCAGATGGAACAAAACTAGGTACCATTGTGAGCTATACTGATGGCGAATCACCGCAGTTTACTCATTTAAGATCTTCGATGCTAGCGTACATTTCGATAAATCTATTGTCGATGATAAATAAATTTCCTCGTCACGCTGTCAGAGTCGCTACGGATTCATTTTATGTACATAAAAAATATAAGGATTTATTAAAACTCGGTAATGGTGAATGGGGGACGTGGAGGATAAAACAAGAAAATATATTTAGTTATTCTGAATCTGCCGATGTTGAAATTGCGGAGACATATTACAGAAATAATAATCAAATATCAAAATCATATGCACCATCTGTGTACGATCCTGTATCTAGACATAAAACCGTTTATCTTAATGGGTGTGGAGGGTCAGGTAAAACAACTCGTGCGATTAACTTATTTATAAATAATACCTCAGATATAATTGTTTTGACACCTACACATAAACGTTCTAGAGAAATAAAACAACGAGGAGTAAAATCATGTACATATCACAGTTTCTTTAGATGGTGCGGAGATACCTGGACTCCATCGCGCATGGGTGAAAAATATATACCCAGGTATATTATATGGGACGAGATATGCACGGTGTCGTTAGAAACACTAAAAAGCATTTCTTGATTGGTTGTTACTAAAGAATACTGCTGTGATTATGTGTGGCGATAATGGTCAACCACCACCCTTTGTTGGACAGTCTCCACATGAATGGCTGAAGAATAACGTAGATTATTATGAAGAAATAAATGATGACCATAGAGCTATTGATGAACCGCTGAAGGAATTTAAAAAGTTAATCAGACTTCAGCCAGACAGAGTACAATGTGAGATAATGCGAGGAGTAATTCCAGAGACTTCTATGAATAATTTTCTAAATTTATGGAATCCCGCTGATTTGATAGTCGCGAGTAGAAAGATAGTTCGTGATGAACTGCAGGATAAATTATTTACGTTACATAAAGAAAAGTTTTCAGATCTACCTGTACCATTATGTTATCGCCCCTCAGATACTCGACGACAGAATATTGATGTTGAAATACCAGGTACCTTGGTTCCACCGAGGGTACAGAATCTTGTCTTGAATGATATTATTTTAGTCGATATTAATGTCGTTGAGAATGCGCTGAGTATGAATAAATCACCGTGGACGTTAGGATACGCTATAACGATTCACTCGTCACAGGGATTAACTATCTCTGATACAAATATCTGGATTGTAGATGATCGTATCGAATGGTCAAACTTAGTCTATCTTGCAGTATCTCGTGTTAGAAGAATAACTCAACTACATAGGGTTATTATGAATTTTATAGAAGATAATGATCAAACTGTTAATAATGACGTAATAAGAAAAAACTATCTGGTTATAAGCAGTTTGACAAAAAAAATAATCATGACTTTGATATTGATGTTGAATTTATTATAAAACTAAAACAACTACAGAATAATCATTGCGCAAGTTGCAACTGTAATATGTTATGGCAGTGTTCGAATCCAAGACAATTTACCGTAGACAGAATTAATAGTGATATTGGTCATACACGTGAAAATGTAATGCTGACTTGTCTTGATTGTAATCGACGTCGAGGTTCTGGACGTTTACAAAATTGAGCTTGGTGGTAATTGTGTATCCTCAGGAATTATTTGTAATTGTTCACGTACAAATCCACGTTGAGGGGCTGTAGAATCTAGTCTGTATATGGCAGGTCTACCAGTGGATCTTACCACGCTAGAAATTTTATGTGTAGTCACGCTCCAGATAGGATCGGTTGCTCTTTTTTTTACCCCCTTCAAGTTCGCCAGGTTCATATAAATATCTAACTGTAACATTACCTAATACTGGTTGAGAGAAAGATTCACGTCGTCCGTAGCCATTGGGTATATATTTTTTTTTGATCGCATTAGAAGGTTTCATGGAAGTTGCACGAGTAATTTCATTATTCAACGCAACTATCACATTCGGTAATCTTGCAACCCATTCACGAGATCTATCTTTGAGGTCAGTAGATATTTCCTTTGCGTATTGGTATCCGAATAACCGCTCAGCAAGTGTTCTATTAAATCGTTCAACGATTGCCTGATCACGATGAATTTCAGTATATCCTCGTCTGATTTTAACGTTGTGCTTGTTCATCAACGATGATACTACTCCAAGAAATTCTTTACCGGGATCAACCTGTAATAGTTTGGCCATCGTAGACCACCACGTTGATAAATTCGCTCGAACGCAGATGCAACTTCGGATGCTGTTTTCGTTGATAATGGCTCCGCTTCTTTATATCTACTAGCAATATCAACGACAGTTAACGCGTATTTGTACGTGCGTGATTTTCGACCACGTGTTTTAATGGTATCGTGTGGTAAAAACAAAATATCTGCTTGATGAACTTCATTAGGGACACAAACATCAAAATGCGCGTAATGAATTCTTTTAGGTGGACTTAGGAAGATTTGCCATATTGCCTGTCGTGCTAACCATGATGCAGCGACATCACGTGAAACTTTTGCTGCTTCGGCGAGTTTACTAATCGCTGCTTTACCTCTCCAGAATCCTCTCGGGGAATAATAAACAGATTCCATTATATTAGTTACATAATTAATTACCAGCCCCTAGCACTAGTTTACCTTTCATAGCAGTTTTTACTAGAAAACTAGCTAATTTTTCTCTGAGAGATTTATTAGGTATAGAATTTAACGCGTGAATCAATTTCACATCCGCGAGATATCGGTGTTGCAAATCCTTACTTTTATACGCGACATCATGAACGTGACATGCTTGATCAATCTTATTTACTGGATACTCTCCTGGTTTTGGTTGATCTTGATCATCGAGTCTGATATCGAGACGAGTTCCTGGGCCACAATAATTATATCCGGGTAAATGTTTCTCACCGGGATATTTAGCCCACTGAGTTCCTGGTAATTTTCCTAATAAAGCGGCTATATCACCCCCACCTGTCTTTGTTCCTGACTTAGTCATGGAGACAAATTTATATTTCTTGGTACCACATTTCACACACTTGCCTGTAAGTGCACGTCTTTTATTTTTTGTTGTTACTGTCGTTAATTCAGTAGTATCGGTAAGTGCTCTGCATCGAACACAATATAGACTCATATTATTTATTATATGGATATAATTGACTTTTCTGCGACACGAAAACAAGAACCAGTAAAGCACCATCCAGCGCTTCCGAATTCTATCAGAATGATTATAATAGGCCCATCTGGAAGTGGGAGGACGCAATTATTGCTTAATCTAATAATGCGATGGCTGAATTGGGATAAATTATATTTAGTAGCGCCATCTGTAGATGATCAGCGATGTTACGAAGTACTTAAAGATTTTAATGAAAACGCAAAATCGTTACATGAAGACAATGTCATAGACTTTATTACTGATATTGATGAAGCACCATCCGTAGATGATCTCAGGGCCACTGGCCCTCATGGATTCATTAATAATTTAGTAGTGTATGATGATGTTATGCTGGACAAACAATCAAATCCAGCTAGAATATTTTCACGAGGTAGACATAAAAATACAGACGTGATTTATGTTACACAGAGATATACACAAATTCCAAAAGTAATCAGAGACAACTGTAACGTTTTAGTTGTGTTTAATGGCGTAGATAATCATACGCTGCAGAATATTTATTATACTTGGTGTTCAGGCGACATGGACATGAACAAATTTAAAAATTTCTTTTCAAAAGCACAAGCTGCTCCTTTGGTTTTGTAACGATAAATTTACATGATCCTAGGTCAAGATATCGCAACGGACTTGATACAATTTTTGGATAAAAAAATCATAGAAGCAGTAGAGCTAATTTAGCTGAGTGTGGTTCTCCAATACTCATTATTGATAATATCTATATGGCTGTTTAATTTATAGCAGCAGAGAGGGTGAATGACATACGTATGTGACCAGATTGTGAAAAAATCTGGTCAATTAAAGAAGTTTTCATTATTAAGACAAAAACTTATTTTTTTTTCAGGGAACCCTTAATTTTCAAAAATAAGGTCTCAGGCAAGTGGTCTGTTCACCCTCTCTGCTGCTTCACTTGAACTTGTTTAATTTTATTTGCTGGCCAGTTTTCAAAACGTATATTAAGTGTTTTGTTGACCAAGCACTGGTAAATGGAATATGACTTTATGCTATTTTGACTGTGTTTCTTATGACACTACGGCGGTGTATTACCTTCAGTAAGAATACCATGGGACCCTAGTCTCCCATGATACTCTGTACACGCGACCACGATCGGAACAAAACTCGGGCGGCCCCGAGTGGCCGAGTGGTCTAAAGCGCTCTCCGTTACGGATCACTGCCATCTCACCTCTGTCTGCGTGGGTTCGAGTCTAAGATTCGGCGAATGTGGATATGTGAGAAAGCTTGCCAGTAGCTTCTCGTGGGTCGGTGGTTCTTTCCGCGGATTTTCCGGTTTCTTCCTCCACCATTAATACTGGCCGCCATGTATAGTCTATCGTGTGCTGAAAAATGGCGTTAAGCCCCACAGCAACAACAACAAAACTCGGCCATTTCAGTCAGATCGTTTCTGTCTAGACTCGACAGAAAAGGCTGAGAATGGTCAATTGACAAAGCCACGCACGCACCAGTGAATGGCCGATATTTGTGGAGAAATTCAAGATGGCAGAAGTAATACAAAAATAGAAGAAAGAAATAGCATTAAGTCTGTTATATCTAGCTGAGTCGCCACCGGTTTTTTCATTGTATTAGTCACAACTATGTCAATTAACGAGGTACTGAGTGTTTGTTTAAAGTGCCACTTTGCAGTACTGTCATATCTCCTTCGAAAACGTTCCCCGATCACACTAACATTAGTAGTATAAGCCCTATTTCCTCCCGAATCCAGTCCTTCCGAAGACGACAATTCGTCTTTTCTACAATAAATAAAGGACAATAACTCTTGCCAATTACCTCCCCTCGCCTCCATGTGAGGAATCCAATATTCTCCACCCAGAGGTTACCTGCAGTATAGATTGGATGTTCAACATTCCCTCCGCCTATTACCTTTTCTCCCCACGTTAATGTGATCGAGGAATGTATTCTTAGGAGCAGTAACGGCCTTAGCAAACCGCATCTGGTCATTCCGTACCCAAGTCGTTTCGTACCCAAATTAGTCGTTTTGTACCCAAAGCAATGGTTGTTTCGTACCAAAGGTGCTGGTCGTTTCGTACCCATTGCTATAGTCGTTTCGTACCTAAAGAAAAAATATATGCCGTATTACATGGGGTACTGTATTATAAACGTTCAATAATGGCAGAATCAAAGCATGCATACATATCTTCGATTATTTAAATAATTAAATAGATCAGTTTTAAAACACAGAAGTAAATATATGCAAAATGCAGTGCCAAGTTAAATCATTCTCTCTCTCTCTCTCTCTCTCTCTCTCTCTCTGCGCGATTATGTATGTGCATTATATTTAGGAGGATAACAAAATAAAACAAATTATGCCAAACAATGAAAACAAATTTTCACTTGCCATGAAAAAACATTAATATTTATACTTAGTTGAAAAAAGAGAGAATTTCAGTTATGCCACTAACATGTTAGTTTCCTGAGATCGGTGAAAGTGTACAAAATTTTGCACAAGTATGCTAATGCGGCCGGCAGTCTACCAAGAAACGCCTTGGCGGTCCTTATAGTATACCACGTTCAACACCTTTAAAAGCAGGCGAGAAAAATTGAGAGGATAAACATTTGTAATTTTTTCAGTCACGTTAGTCATTACTAAATAATACGAAGAAATATTGTTTGTTAATTTGAACGATAGAAAAAAAAGGACTTATTCAGTTATTTAAACCTGGCCAACGTTTTCTTTTTATTTTTACTGGCAATGTGAATTTTTGTTAATTCTTTTTAGTACATAGATGTTGTTATACAGTGAAAATAATACAATTACTATAATTATTTGTGTTTGGTCGATTTTTTGCCCGGATATGCTTTGCTCATGCAATTTTTAAGGTAGGAAAAAGATTAGGCCTAGAGAGAGAGCGGTAAATATGACAATACTGTATATCTGACCTTGTAAATTAATGGGTACGAAACGACCACCACCTTGGGTACGAAACGATCAATTTCCAGTGGGTATGAAACGACTTGGGTACGGAATGACCATGAGCGGGGCCCCCTGGATTATAAACTTTTAAACAAGTTTTATATGATATTGAACTTAAAATTTTCTTCCATCACTTTAAATTAACTTTTTACAGAGATATTTTGAAAAATTACTAACGCGCGGGGCCCCTGTGAGCATCGGTCGAATCGGCCTAAGGCCTTCCCTGCTTAGGAGATGGCAAATTATTTTTAGTATATTATGTTTCTCATAGAATACTTACCCGATCAAATGACATGCAATCATCTCTTTACAGAGTTATTGCTTTTGTCTATACATTATAGACAGAATAGACGAACTTTGGTCTATGGGAGGGCTGGATTCGGAAGATTGTAGGGCATATTTTTTAACGTTAATGTGATCGAGTAAGTATCCAAGGAGAAACATAATTTGGTAGCTTTTCAGCCTTTATGCATGGCTTGGGTGTTGGGGGTACAGTGAGAGGTAGCGCAATTCTGTGGTGTAACTGGATGAAGCCGGGCTAAGATTGGATTTAGCGAAGAAACTGAAGGCAATTTCGTGAACGAGATGTTTATTTGTGATTTAATTAAACAGTGTATTAATCTGACACTATACTCATGCACATAAAGTCCAACAATGGATTTAACAGAATAATGGTCACCGTGTTAAACATCTGATATAAGAAATTATATCCTAAGTGGTACTTATCCGATGATGTAACTTCAACAAATTATCAAATGAGAATCAACGTATGAAACACATGAACAAAAATAATTGAAATACGGATCTATCAGCATGGATAATCAATGTATAGAATTTATACATAAATATGAACAATGTATGACTCTGTCAACAAAGGGGATCAAAGTTAAGAGTTTGTACAGGTTTATGAATAATATATGCTTCATCCACAAGTAGAATGTATGTAATATTAATTTTTACATGCATAGCGGTTTTGAATTATTGATTTTACTCTCTAGCGATCTTTTGTAATATTGATTCAAAATCGGAACATATGTATTTCATAGCATCATGTTGATATCACAACGTATTTCTGGTTCCACATATCTCGTCGAATGGTGAAGGAGCTGTCAAACATGGACAGCCCCTCCCAGTGTATCGACAGATCCCACAATATCCTCCCTATTCTCTGGAGACCCGTTTGTCCCAAAGCTTTGATCCCTCACTGCGAGCAAACCAATACCGTTCTCCGAGCCAACGTCACCATCGACAGCAGCGTACGGATTGCACGAAACTCTCCAGAGTTCTACGACTCCCAGTCACAAATTGCTGTACAGCTGTAGACTGCTCCCCGTAAAGTAGACAACTTCCTGATAAAACTGGTTGTATTGTAATAATACAGTTAGACTTTACTGTATTGGCAATGTTATTGTAAAATTCAGAGCCATAGAACATGAGATAATCGGGTTTCTCATTGCGAGCACTGTGCTCATGCAGCACTGGGTGAACCGAGCTCAATATTATCAAATAGCTGAAGTCCAAAATAAATTACCCTGGGACAACGCTGTGCGCGGTAACAAAACCCCGACTACATATTCGTTCGTGTATAAAGCATAAACACTTTACATCACATAATTGCGTCACATACGGTTGTACTTTAATTATGTCGGAGATATTTGATTTAAATGAGTTTTATCGATTTTGTTTTACCGTTATTTTACATTAAGTTTCAAAATTTTTGAATATACCGACGTTCCTGTTATGCAGCATATTTGAATTGTAAAATGCGTTAATGGAACAGATAATGCGGTCGGAGTGGGTGGGATTAGGTTGGTAATGCAATAAATGCAATGCAGTTTTACGTTTCTGCCATTTCTAAATATCTTGATATCTTATTCAGAAAAATAATGTGTTGCTGGTTACGATTTGATAGCCACAACTGGAGACCAGGATTGGTAAAGTATTAATATTAGTGCTATATGGAATACATGCTCAGAGAATAGATCCATGATTCGTTTTGAGACAGAGATATGTATCTATTATCTGAGAAATGTAAAGGTAGATGTTAGGTTTACCTGGTCGCTTGTAAAACACTGATGAGCTTAAGAGATTTTAATAAACACAACTAATCTTGGAACTTAATAATATTTTCCCATTTAACTTAGTCCAGTTCCCCTAGGGATTCATTAGATGGACGCAGAATGGGTTTCCATTGCTCTAGCCTATTGGATCATCTTCAGATGGCTGCACACCCACCGGGTGCGAGCTTGGCCTTTATCTCGCCGGTATCGAGCATGTGACCAAGCCTTACTTTTACGACTCTAGGTATTAAAATATGTAACAGAAAAAAAGTGAAATCAACAATTTAATTAAAATCAACAAGTTAATTATTTATCTAGGTTACAAAGGATAAACTCAAAAGACACAGTGTTATGAATTAAATCCCAAATAATCTTAAATGTTCTATCACAAGTACAAAAATATAGAATCTTCAGAATGAATTCCAGGAGGCTTGAATGTCCTGATCTCATACAATGATGCAATCAAGAATGTCTTTAAATGAGTTCACAATAATCCAAAGTAGTGTGATAAATACAAAAGTGAATGACAACCTTAGTAATTCCAATGACTATTTTAATAATTTCTTTCAAATTATGTCTGAACACGACTGTAAACTCTGGATTCGCACAGACTGGTCTAAAAGAGTAATTAATTATTTGCTTCTCAAATCCCTATAGATTCACATTTTCATTTGACCTAGATGTGAATCATTCCAACGGAAAATTCCAATCTAATTGTAAACAAGACAGGGACTAAAATGTTCTGAACTCAAATGGTATGTAAACATTCTATTTATACTTTACAGTCATGGACAAAAGTTAGCTTTGTAAACATTCTGCTTACAACTTACAATCATGGACAAAAGTTAAGCATAAAAAAGACATTAAACATACATAATACAAAAATATTAGAAATAATACATTTTTCATTTAATATGTACAATAGGTCCAGACATTTTTTACCCAATATTTGTTCAGTTACACAGTTAGGAAGATTTTCCTACCTTTCAATCTTAAGGATATTCTGTGCGGAAACTTACTTTGCTTCGTGAAACAGGACCTTGTGCTTCCTGGATTTACAGCAGAGAAATGCCATTCACGAAGATGAACAGTGCTGCAGATAACAGATACCTAATGGAGGAGCACATTGCCGCGCACAAAGAGTTGCGCGTGCTGCCATGGAGTTCAAGCTGGAAGAGATGATGTGTGAGGTGGTCACCTATAATCATTCCCATTAAGGTCGCCGTAAAGATCTCCAAAGAAACCCGTGATGAGGTCAAGGACGTGAAGGGATGGTTGAGGAGTGGAGAGGAGAAACGGCGGCGGCGCTGAAGGATGTTCCGCGCAGCACCGAGAATTTTACTAGTTGCTTGACCTCACATGCCGTCGATGCTATCAAAACGACTGCCCTCAAGGAACTACGTCCGGCTCTCACTGCCCTGGATGGTAAAAAGTTTTGGAAGCGGTGATTGCGGCCATGTGCAAACGCCACATTCGATTAAAACTACCTTCAGCTAAAACATGCGACCCAATGCGGCAAAACGACTAAAGGTCACAGACCTTTTGGTTGAAGGGGCGCGATTTTGTTATCGCTAACTTAGCCATAAGCTCGGGCCCGCGCCGCTCTCCTTAGTGTAGTAGATCCAGGGCCAGGCCCGGCCCTAGGGCAAGGCAAACGAGGCAACCGCCTTGGGCCCCGCGCTTCTCCGCAATGCAATATTTTGCTTGGGGTCCCGCGCTCATCACTTGCTGCCTTGGGCCCCGCACGTCTTAGGGCCGGGCCTGTCCAGGGCCAGCATAAAGCAATGCTGTCCGATTTGGGCGGGATAGCGAATATGAGTATTCGAGGCCCGGCCAGATCATAAAAATGAATGGTCTATGAATATATACATGCCATACGAATGGCACACCGTAGCTGGGTAAGCTCGTCACGTCCATGACAGCCTTCTATAGTGCTAAACTGAGATTGGGCACTGAGAGCCGTAATGGCAATCATCATTATTATGCTGACAGTCGCCCAGGCCGAGCGGCTTACAAGGCTAAACGTAGCGTCGACTTTAATCTGTCCGTCGCGACCCTGAAGGCCATACAAAAAGATGGCAACTTTCAACTGTTAAATCTTCTCCTTACTATGGTGACTGGTGATTGCAGCAAACCGACCGCGGCAATGGCAGTCCTCGCGGCCCCTGGCAAGGCAGCGGCCCTCAGCGAGGTTTGCGCGGCTGATAGTCTAACATCTCTCTCTCTCTCTCTCTCTCTCTCTCTCTCAACATTTTGATTAATGGTTTCAGTCACCGTTCCCACAGGAAACAGAGTATGTTCTTGTCGAGTTTGGTGTTATGATGGCAATAATTACGGTTTAATATGAATTGTTTTAGTGTATTCCCTCAGGAAACAACATGTTGTACTAACCCAACCCCCCACTGCTGTTTTTTTCACCCCAGAAAATATGTGAGATTTTTGCAGAACTGAGATAATGACTGCATTGATTACTGTCTCTACGTGAGGTTTTATCCAGGTTTTTCTTAAGGAACAATATGATATTATGATCTTCATTACGTTTCAAAGAAGACAGATGACGCAGAATTTTGGGGGCCCTTAAATAACTAAATCACTTACTTAGTCACCTATATTGTTCTCTTGACGTTTGCACCAGGAAATAAAGCACCTGTAAGGAATTAACTAATATCCCCTGTAAATTGCACGATATACATTTCACAATATTTTTCCTGGTGAAATACGGTAGAAAATAAAATGGAGATTTAGATGAGAGCATATATCCACTGCTTTAGACGAAGTTTTCATTAGCAATATGTAGCTGCATATTTATTACTTCTTCTCTCTGGAAACATGGTAAACATTTTCAGACTTTTGTGAGATGATTGTCATGCACTTTTCACGGTGTTTCTTTGTGAAAGCATCAATTTTATTGTTTGATAAACTGCATTTTAACTGCTTGTCTTCACCAAATTCTAGAAAACTGCTAAATCAATTACGTTTTTCATTTTTTTTTTTTTTTAAGTATTAAAAATATATTAGTACTAGTAATGACAGAGCTAATATTTTAAAGTGTTCAGCGCTTGCTTTACATTTTTACTTCCTTTTCACGTGCATTTATCAGTAAGTTATCAATTTAATATATATTTTTAAAAGTATGTTGTTTTAGTTCCTCTGGAAAAATAACTTTTCAAAATTTTGTATTATGCTGAAATTGAAATTCGTTTCATCTCTGGGAAATGTATGCATTGCTAGTAATGTATTAAAAGACCACTCTGTTTAAAAGGCTATTACTCTCTCACTGTATTTTAATCGCCGGTTATGAAAATTACATCACACAACCTAATTTTTCCCCGAAATATGGAACATTTCTAATTGTATTTTCTGTCTTAAAAAGATGAATACTATTTAGTATTTAAATAATTTGCCAAATACTTTTTGCCGTAGTCGAATTAGGAATACTTGTATGGATTTCCAGTACGTTGAATGAGAAGGGGAAGATGTCGCTCGGAACATCGCACAGCCATTTCCGTGATAATATAACTTAACCCTGAAGTAGTTGTAGGAATATACATCAGTTTTTGATAATTGTTGGGGTGATTCGCCTCTGTCTGAGCGAAAAACATAAGTTACGACAGCAAAAATGCCGACAAAGTTCCGATTGTGACTTTTTCTTATTCAGCCGCATGTGAAGGGCAGTATAGTTCTGAACAGCCACTAAATTAGGCCTACAGCTGAGGCTTCTTTCTCGACTAGACAGAAAAGGCAGAACATATTCCGATTGGGAAGTACGTCATTCCGAACATAGTCCGTACTATTCCGCACCTCCCTGCCCAAGGCAGAAGTCCGAATAAGAAATTTACGACGTGCAGACTTTGCTAAATAAAGCGAGGGAAATAACTCCGAATTCAAGGACATTTAAGACCTTATAAAGAAGGAGAATGCCGCGAATCGACAATGACATCAAGCTCGACTTTAAAGATGTGCTCGTGCGACCAAAGCGGAGCACGCTTCGCACTCGATCAGAGGTATATTCGAGTTCATGAAATGCATTTATTAATTATGGAATAATACATCATTTGCAAGTTAAGTCGTTACCATAACTTAAACTCGGTATAAGTTACTGCATCAGTCGCAATCCTCGCATACAATTGTATCTTTTAGATGAGATTCACCATATTTGCTCTCTTATATGTTTTTCTTTTTCTTTTTTATTTGTTAAATAATAACATTGATTTTGATCCTCTATGCTGCATAAATTAGGTTTGGCGCGTGTCCAGTTGCTTTGATGTAATTATAATGGCATTTGATTAGTCCTGCAATATAAGACGTATCACATTTATGTTTTGGTGTAGTGATAATCTGCGTTGCAGGACTAATGCTATATAGGTCAGCTGTTCAGTATTCATATACACATGTTGACTTGCACCTCATCTGACAGGCTTCAGAAATAATTTTAGTTCATTTCAATGCTGTAAGAATTATACAGCTCATAAAATTCAGGTGTTTTATATACATGGGTCTAAACATATAATTATTTCTAAAGTAAGATAGACACATATTTAGATTTACAATAGACCCATTGTTAAGAGGAAAGTGCTTAGCACATACGGTTGTATTCTTTTGCTAACATCTCAAAAAAATAAATTTATAATTGCTTTAAATGTACATGACAAGTACTACAACACTCAAGTTTATGTGGTTTTATTATCAGTTAAGTTGCTGACTTGCTATATTTTGACCCAGTTATCATTTCAGGAAGTTGGCCAGAATAAAAATAAAACAGCAGGTTGCCAAAGAACATTTAATTGTAAAAACAACTTATTTACACAAGGTTTATCAGTTAAGCTATCAATATGAAATGACTGAAACAGTCTAATATCCAAGTGTCATTAAATTTTGAAGTCACTTGGAAGAACTATGAAAAGCAATGGTATTCCAAAGTAGAATGTGTCAAGGTATACATGTACACAGCACGGAGAAAGGGGTGAAGACCAGGAAATTTTGGAGAAACAAAAAGCTGACCCATCAATAGCTTGAAAAAAAGACTTAGATTTATGGAGAAAATAGCCTGTTATTTCCATTATTTTAATTGGGGAAAATATTTGTAGGTATAGTGGTAAGTTGTAATTACTTGAAAAAAATTGCACCTCCCCTACCCCTCAAAATTAAATGGTCAGTCCTTAATGGTAATGGGGGGGGGAAGTGACTTATTTTTTTCTTCCAAACTGCAGGATAATTATAAAGTTTAGTTGTAAAATAGTGGCACAATATTACATGACTTGTGCAGCAGCAGTTAATTTTTTTTGAAAATCATCATCGATTGAAATGAAACTGAAATGCTAGTGATTATGCAGACTTGATTGTGAAACAAGTTTCTATGATGGATATAAATATTATCTAGATTTTGCTTGCTGGTTTAGACATGTACACCATATAGCTTAAAAGTGGGATATCTTCTTAATAGTTATTTTTCTTCAAAAACCTGTACTGTATAAGGCCAAATAAAAAAAAAAGTATAGTGTCTGGTTACCTGATTAACCCTTTTTTATGTGACCAATCCTTTAAAAAATGTTGAAAAAGGTTTGCATTAACAAAGGGACATAATTACAGTTGAAGTTGAATGACGCTTGTTTCTAATTTAAGCTTTATTTAAGTCTGTCATTTCTTCACCAAAAGAAAGTTTGCCTGCTGACCTACCTTAATTTGTAATTTAATGTAACCAAAACCATATTTTTTTTGTTCAGCCCAGACTGTATATATCATATGTATGAGATGCCTTGCATATGGTCTGAGATTACTTAGCCCATTTTAGTAACTCGACAAGGCTATGAAATCTGTCTCTAACGGTACTTGCATGGATTGCTCTTACTATGTGACTTCATATTTTTTAATGGCTTTATTCTGTGTGGATAAAAAAATCAGCTTTGAACTGGAGGAGGGAGAGGTTTTGGCATCAGAGGTTGAAAATCCAAATCATTTCCTGTTTATTATATGTGTGTGTGATTTGGATTTTTAACATAGCTTTAACAATTTTTTCAGTCATATTGCTTCAGTGTCTTCTGTATGGCAGTTTATAGTGATTTCTAGCACAGGGGCATCATGCCACGGACATGTAGCATCATGTCCCATCCAGTCACATTATCCTGAAACCAGACTGAATAGTCGTAATACTAACCTCTTAATGCTGAGTGCCAAGCGAGGCAGCCGCTAGTAACATTTTTATAAATCTTTGGTATGACTCAAGGGGAGGGGTTAAAACTGCATCTTCCTAAATCTGAGGTGATGCTCTAACCATTTAGGCTGTTTATTGTTAACCTTATGTATTATTTCTTGGGTCATTTGCAAATATTGTTAATGTTCATTTTGATTAATGTAGCAATATTTACTCGTTTGACTTTCAGTCTTGTCAGTTTTTGAATCTTTTTGTTTGTTCATGTTCATCATGACCAGGTGTGAACAGAGTTGAACTAGAAATAATAAGAAATTAATGTATATTTTAAAACATGGAAGTACAGCATGGCTGTTACGAAGTATGAATAATGTACTTGAACTTCCTGACTTATTGACTCAGGGCAGGACACTACTCATCAGGCATAACAACTGATTGAGAGTAAAAATTTGACTCATCTGGGGCTTCGTGATATGCTTGTGAAGAAAAAAGAACAATTTTTCATGAAATCACTTTGTTACTGACATGATGAACAGCCCTGTATAGTGCAGCTGTCAATACAGTGCGCACAAGTCCTTGCATTTTAAAAGTTGCCATACTCTGATAAACAAATATTTATTTGAGGTTTATTGATAAAGCTAGAGAAGAACATTTTCAACAATTAGATTTTTAAAAATTAAAATATACTATGCCACAATATTTTTACTAAATAAACCGGGAAAGAATTATACCTGTCATTTTGTCCCATGTCACATCTCTATAGTACAGCTGTATTAAGACTAATACAACAGAAAGGTGGACATTCAGATTTTTGAATGACTTCTGAGCCCCCAGTCAGCAGTGCCGACAGCCTAAATACATGAACAATTCAAGGTAAAATATATTAGAATTTAATCAGTATTAATTATAAGTAAAACGATTCAAGTAATTTCAGGATATAAACCTTCCAATTACACTTCACTCATAAATTAATACATTAATTGGTCAATTAACAAATGCCTTTCAGTATTTTATCACATGAGAGTTAACGTCCTAATGTGAGAGAGTCTCCTTTCAGTGAGTAGACCCTTGTACTCATCTGCATTCGTTTCTCTTCTTCTATTCTCCCTTCCCTTCTTCACCCTTCCTGTGCTATTTTCATACTCTTTTCTTCAGCACTCCAGTACTAATTATTGTACTTTCTTCCCTCGCTGAAAGTTCAGTGCCATCTCTTATGAGCACCCTTGGAGCTTCGTGTGGAAAATATAAGGGACATACTTCTTGTTCTCCCTATAATAATCTTCATAATATACCACTCTCTCATGGACTTCTCATCAGACAAATGGCAAACACTTTACCAGGCCCTTCTCAGACACTAACGTCTACTTATTTTATGCACGCCTTGTCCTACATACAAATAGTATTACGTAACAAAGTTCCGTAACGCACACACCATCCAGATGTTATATTCTTACACAGCAATCTACCATTGTTATGGTAATCGTTCACATTGCCTGTGTCCTACAAATTATATAATGATGCATATAAATATGTAAATAATATGCATACAAATCAACTCTACTTCACATAATTCTCAGTCTGCATACTGATAAATGTAAATACACATCCCAATTCCATTTTCTAAAAGATCAAAATATACACTGTGATGTTTTATTCACTAATAATTCTACGACATGTCCTAATCAATTAGCTTTATGTTACAATTCTACAGTATGTCCTGATAAATTGGATATATATTGTAATTGACAATCAGTTAAATTCCTATTTAATCAGATCAACACAGATATTTAGCTGTGATATATTCCTACCTGTAGAAGCTTCCTATTTCTTTCCCAATTCAATTCCTCTCCCCTTTTTTTTAACGAGTCTCATTCATTCTAAGTGGTCTTTCCCCCAGAATCCTTGTTGAGACTTTCTTGTAGTTCAGCTACACTCCACCCGTCTTAAAGGTCAGGAAACCACTGAATAATTTTACACAGGTTGGCTGGATATTTCATTTTCCCCTTGTCTGTTTGACAGATTAGCTCCTCCTACTGATAGAGTTTTAAATTTCTCTAATTCTGATTGGCTGGTATGCCTTGTTTGATGTTTGGCAGTGCTTGTGTACAAATCTTTTCACATGTAACTATGAGCACAGAAATCTGGCCTTCTTAAAGATACAAAGAGCTTAATTCACTTTGAAGTGACTAGCCGACTCAGCCATCTAATTACAAACTAAACACATAGCCAGCCATCTGCTGTTTGCCTTACAATGCCTTTAGCTGACTCATAAACCTTACGTAACCCTTTAGCCAGCAAGGAAGTTAAAATCGTGGCATAAAGATGGAAAAATTCTGACTATATTTCCTCACATCAGAAGTATTGGATTGTACACGTGCAGTATAAATAGTACTGCATTCATTTGTAATCTCTTTTAATTTTTTTTTATACTGCTTTCAGTAATTTGTTTAAGTGGGTCTTGGAAATAATAGGAAATTAAAGGAAGACTTAACAAATTTATAACCAGTATATTAAACACTTTTATAAAATGTAATTTATAGATTAAAAAAGCATCGAAGAAACTGTCTGAGGCAGAACAGAATATATGCTGACTGATATGTGGATATTTCGTTGATCTGTAGGGATGTACATTGTAACTAGGTAATTTGTTCAATGTATGATCAGGGATGGGTGATATTCAGGGAATGTAAAACATGCTGTTCTTTCTGCTTTATATTATGCAGGTTCATTTGTATGTATGCTTATCTAGGCTTCTGCCACAACCTGATTAAAATCAGGTCTCCACTGTTATACATGAAAATCCTACAGCAGCCATTTTGGGGTCATGTTCTGGTAAACTATGTTATTACCATAATCACTAATTTTATCAACCAATCAGATGAAGTCATGTATCATCGTGTTTGGACACTGAGAAGTGAGGATGAAGAGCATGAATGTGTACTGAACTATTTGATTCATTTTCAGATTTTTGAAAGCTGCATTTCCATTGGCTAATTCAATGGTCACCAGAACCAACATAAGGTTTGTCGTATCTGTTTGTGATGCTTGTTGACTCACAGGATGGATGTTAGGGTGCCCTAAAACCCATAGTGAAGACCTAATCCCTTGTCCTTTGTGTAGAAACTACCCATTTCAGTTATATATTCAGAGATCTCTGCTTAAGAGAGCGGTTTAGTCTGAATGTTGCGTTAATTTTTACTTCAGGTATCTATGATTTTCACATCGAATGTCTCATTGCTAAGAAAGAGCAGAAGTTGTCAAGAATTTGTGGTATAATTATTGCACATTACACAACATTGCACATTGCACTGATTTACTGACAGTGCTGAAAAGAATTTATTTAAACATTATTCATATTTGAACCAGTTGTCAGGAAAACTTTTGATTCATAGCATTTTAGTTTAAAGAAACTTTTAAAGTTTCTAAGCTACTGCAACTGCACTGTTTCATAGTCATTGTAGATCCTACAAACACATTCCAAAATAGGTAGTGAAAATTCAGTCCATTTGAGAATTTAAAAATTGCAAAATTTTTGTTGCATATTTTGCATGAGAATGACAGTCGTAATTTTACTATCATTTTGTTTCACATCATTCTTTTGAAATCGTATATTTGTATTATCAGACTCTATTCCAGGACAATTTATCAGGGTCTGTTCTAGTACATGTGATTTATCAGGGCCCATTCCAGATCTGCAAACCTGTACGATTTTGCTGCAAGTCTCACAAAAACAACCTTTTAAATATGATTTTCAGAATAAAAGCAGAAACTATGGAAATATGATTGTTGCAGTAAAATCCAGATAATTGGCTTTGTTTGATTTGGATCCGGATTTCGATTGTTGCAGTAAAATCCAGATAACTGGCTCATCTGTGTTTGCTTTGGTTCCGGGTTTCATATTAGATATAGTGGATTTAGTTAGGGAACTAGATTAACTTTACAGTAGTATCTTAAACAATTTAAACTGGTGTTACGTGTAGGCTCGTACAAATGTAACAGAAGAAAAGAGTGAAGTCAACAAGCTTTGTACATTTTAACAAAATAATTTATTTCCCTAGAAAACAGTTTAAAAATTGGTAAATAGGACTTACGGTTTGTGAATATAATCCAAAATTTAATCCTAAGAATGAAAAATACAAGTCCTGTCACTAAATAATTCTGTTAGAATCCAGGTTCGAATCTCGACGACATACAAATATGGAAGGCAATGACGTCAGATGTGGTCCATGTACGAATATCAACAATTCCTCAATTGAATCACAGTTTTTGTTTCCGAATAATTCCAGAATAAATTTCCATGAATATCTTTAAGAATTTTTTTATAAAAAAGTCAACTTGTTGAGTTTCCAGGAGAATAAATTATTAAATCCAAAAATCAGATGAAAAACAAACAATCTGGCAACAAATAAAAAAACCCACTTTGTTCCTTCAAGATGTTAAAACGACTCTGACAGAAAAATATTAAGAATGCGTATTTAAACCCCAAAAACATCATTTCAAGTCTCGCGAGATGGGTCATGTGGTCTCTTACTACAAGAAATCTATCACGTGCACCAGTGTAGCCCCACTTAAGAACCAATAATAAAAAACATTATTTACACATGACGATCACGCAAGCAAAGTATGGCCTTAATACTGACCAATCATTTTAACTTCCTGTTTACAAACTTCCCAATGCAAGATGAACTAGGTTAACTAAAAATAATTCTCATGTAACACATTTTACATCTTAACTAAACAACATTTACTAAAGAAAATATTGAATTACTGAAAAAGAATTTCGAATCCTTTCAATAATCATTACAATAAAATGTAATGAAACAAAAATAAAATAAAAAGAATTTCAAAACTAACACACAAACAATTTAATTATATATACGTAACACTGGACACAGCTATTCATGTGGAGCATTGGCATGATCAGACTGTTGATTATAGATTTTTAAAAATGGCATCCAGCAAGCGATACATGTTGATGACACAAGGGAAAATGTGTGTCTTAAAAAAGTTAAAATACTGAGTACAATAGAATACAAAAGAATATTCAGATTCTTGTGAATAAAAGCAGGGAGAAACAATTACTTTTATTGAACATTGTGTCGATTTGAGTATATCTTTTGGTGATAGATATGATTGCCATCGTTAAGTGAAGTAAAACAATTTCAGAGAATTACGTAAAGTTGAGAGATAGCAAACAACAAGCCATTGAGCTGCACAGGGTTTGTAACTGAAGTTTGGGCAGCTGTACTAGAGGTGAATAAGGTCGTGCTGGATCAGTTTCAGATACTGAACTTTTTAAATACATGTTTCCAACTTTACAATAGCAGTACATATTTTATTACACCTTACAACTTATGGAAAAAAATCAACTGCTGTACTGAGATGGTCTTGATTATTCAGGAACATGTGATTTATCAGGTTCTATTCCAGTACATGTGATTTATCAGGGTCTGTTCTTGTACATGTGATTATCAGGGTCTATTCTGGTTCACGTGATTTATCAGGGCCTATTCCAATACATGCAATTTATCAGGGTCTGTACTTGTACTTGTGATTTATCAGGGTCTGTACTTGTACGTGTGATTTATCAGGGTCTATTCTTGTATATGTGATTTATCAGGGTCTGTTCTAGTACATGTGATTTATCAGGGTCTATTCTTGTATATGTGATTTATCAGGGTCTGTTCTAGCACATGTGATTTATCAGGGTATGTTCTAGAACAGGTGACTGCAGGCTTCATGCTATGCCAAAAAATAAAATAAACCAAATGCATGAAATTGTGCATCTTATTTTTAAGCTGTACATTTATTCCTTAAATCACTCCTCCAGCACACCCCTTTCTTTTATTTTGTTTTTCTTCAGATAAGGGTAAATTTTAATTTCTGGACTGGACCCTGTATTGTCGATTTCAAATGTTGTCTTATTACTCTGAGATTATGGATATGTTGGTTGGTATACTTATGTATGATTGTTTTCATACACTTGCCCTCACAAAGATCTAACAATTGACGATGTCAGAAGCTGTTCTGACTTGTACTTGTGAAGAACAAAATCAGCTGTACAGATTTGCTATAAATAAGTGTTCCCTTTACTGATATGCTTTGGTAAATATTTTTACTTCCACAGAAACTTGTGTGCAGTATAGGAGGAAATTAGTCCTATTCTGCTTGTTGTATGAAATACTGAAATACAAAAAAATAATACCATCCAGTGGCACATATTACATACTTTAGCCTAATAAAAGTTCCATTCGCCTAAAATACAGCAAGAATAATACCATTGCATTAAGGTGGTCAGAAGGATTTTCAAGAAATAGCATTTGATCTTTACCACCATTTCCCAGATTACCGAGAAACAGGAAGGCAAAAAAATCATTTTGTTATGCAGATGACCTTGTTCATCAATATAAATCACTTTCTTATTTAGTCGAGCCAATCTTTTAAAAGTTTATAGATGTTCGGCATATGTATATAGATAAGAACACGATGCAGTCAATTTAGATCATAACAAAAAATTTGTCAGTGTTGACCATAACATTTAATGAAAGCTCTTATATCAAGATTTCCTTGAAAAATAATATATCCTGTATACATTCTTATCTTAGTGACAGAACCCAACATCCGCACTTGTGCAGCTTTGTCTGTTCTGTTCAGATCAGATATTGTGTGTGTCAGGGCATAACACTAGGACCCATCTTATTTCTCTTTCACATTAAGAACATGCTACTGAATACAGTGAACACAGGAACTGACATGTATGCATATGATGCAGTATTGCATATCTGGTCAAGACACAACACAATCCAAGAACAGCTGCAGCACAATCTCAGTAAATTGTGTAAAGACAATGGAATGTATATAAATACCAGATTATCCATGAAAAAACCAGTTGTCTGTAAATGATGAATATGTATATAATATAGAATGTCATCATTCCTTGTTGATGATAAATTGATTGTGAATCCACATAAAGACCATGTCTGTTCTATTTTAGCTTCCAAACTTACATTGCTACACAGACTGAAGAAATATCTACGAATTCATGCCAGAAACTATACAACTTGTATCTTACCTATTCATAATAAAACCACTATTCGGTACAGCCATACCTATTGTGGGCTACTGTTGCATTGCATTGTGGTCGTGCATGTTAATAGTCATTTTATAATCAGACTTCAAAAGCATGCAGTTAGAATTATGCTTGTGTTGATCTCATAACATGATTCAATCTTTAAACTGGCTCCTTTTGACTAAAGAATTTCACATCATAGATGTATTTTGGTTTAAAAAGTCTTTCAAAATTGAACATGATTGAGTGGTATATTTGTCCAAACTAGCAAAGACTAACAACCATTTTGTACTAAAGATCAACATCAAAACTACGTTTAATACTACTGAAAGCTAGGACTAATGCAATTTATTTAATTGACTTGTGCTGGATTTACTGACTCAAATCAGCTGCCACCTGAAGTAAAGCAAGCGGTCAATTTCAGCTACCGAAACATGTTCTGTCTCTCAGCAAATATTTTGTCAGTTTCTCCTTTGTTACATGTATGCAGTGATAAGTGATAAAAATTATATAGTGATGTGCGTGTAGGTGCATTATGTAGGTTTTAAGAGAATATTTGTGAGACATCAACCTTCAGAATTAATTTTTAAAAATTTTGTTTCTTTAGAAATATTGTGTACATGTATAGAATCTTGTATGCCTCTGGGGTCCCATGGATGATCAGCTTATATTTAACTAAATGTATTGTGCCCTCTTAAAATAAGGTATTATTATTATTATTATTATCGTTATTTTAAATTGTGTCGTTAATTTTTGTCCATGGTTGTTTGATTGTAATGATCATTTATAAACAAGATATTACATGGCTAATTTTTGTCCATGAGTGTAGATTCTATTTCAGGATAATGTGCTTAAAATAGATTGTGTTCTTCATTATGACCCGAGTCCAGTTTTGAGTAATGTTTTGATTGGATGGTTGAAGTATTGCGACATATGTCAGGTGGGAATGAATGTGTAATGTCAGGTTGAGATATTTTGCATCGTAGTCATAAGGTTGTATATAGGGAGGAAGTACAGTTATTACTATTTATTTTTGTTATTTTATTTTCAATATGCTGAAGTATTTAATGTTGTGTTTGGATTTATTGTGAGAGGAATCATTTATTTTAAATTATTTATTCGAATTACCAAGTGCTTATATGACTATTTTGGACTATACGCTATTTGGGATAATGTTTCAAAGATATTTTGGACAATGTCAGTGTGATACATCAAGACTTGGTACTTCAGCACATTCAGGGCTATCTGTACATCAGCACATTCAAGACATGGAATTTCATTTGTACACTTGATTGTTTTGGACTTGTGACAGAACTTTCAGGATTATTTGGGTTTTAATTGACAATACTGTAAGTTCCTATTAATTTTCATTATATAATGTAGAGAATTAAATTATTTGTTAAGTTTTACAAAACTTGTTGCTTTTGCTCCTATCTGTTACTTAGTTTAAGACCATAGAGTCATAACATCATAAGACATTCCGTAACATTATGAAATTGAGTATGTGCTTTACTTTTACATATAATTTAGGATATGCTTCCCCAAGTTAGAGCTACTTATCTAATCAGGATTGAGTTCTTTTCCACTGAAAAGTTTTGTTTGCAACTCATAGTTCTACAAATGCAGGGTTCTCATTATCAATTTGTCACTATTGTTCCCAGGAAAAAATGTTATATTTTGTATCTTCTGAGGTGAAACTTGATATCATTTGATTTTTTGCAATCATTTTTTTTTATCTAGTGTGGAGCTGTTCACTCTAAATATGCCAGCAATCAAAGGGAATTGTACGCCAACACTGTGGTATGTAGGGTGTGGAGTATTTGGTTAACACAGTTGTATCTTGTTATCATTTGAACCTCAATTGTGTATGCTTGGTGCATTTTCCATTGTTTGGTATTATTATGTTTTTTGTTCTTGACATTTGTGTGTGTTTTGAAATATTTTTCATAAAATTTGAAGAAGGCAAAGTTTTGATTGCTGGTATGTATGGTTTTATTTTACCATTTATCTGCCATTTTTAACCCTAAAATAGGGCTTCATGTGTTGGAATGATGCCCAGATTGTTCTAAATCTATTAATTCACTATTATCCTAATGATGCTTTTCTGTTCATGAAGTTGTTAGATGTCTGTATGCACTGTCCTGCATGTTGTGAAAGGTGACTAATGGAAGCAGGAGCAACAGTGGCTCAGTGGTTAGCTTTACAGACTTGTGATGAATGGGTGTAGGTTTGAATCTTACCTACTGGTATCTTACCTTTAGATTAGCCCAGGTCAGCAGCAACCATGGCGTGTCCTTTAGCAAGGCACGTTATTTCAATTGCCTCCACACTAAATATCCTACTTCTGTTGCTGTGGCATTAAACACCAAGTCAGACATGTTTTAAGAGTTTAAACCAGCTGTGTTTTTCTAACTTGTTCAGTTTTCATTATTAACAGTAATTTAAATAATGCTAACAGTGTGTCCATTAATTTTATATGTACAAGGGTTTTCCACAAAAAATAGGAGAGGTTTTATATTTTTGGACCTTTACGTTTATTATTTTACTGAATATAGGCAGGTGTTGGTGGCAAAGTTGCCAGGGTAAATCCATGGACCCTAGCACCTAATTACAACACTGTGTTAAGATCAGGAAAATCCATGATACATTTGCCCAGCAGCCCTGCCTCAACAAAGAAATTTGTCTTCGCAAGTTAAATAAATATTTTACTTGCCGTAAATATTGCAGCAAATAATAAGATTAAACCTTGATAAAGAGTGCAGTATGTATGATATATATTGAATTCAAGCAAATATAGGAAAACTCAACATTTATTACTCAACTTGGCATCATTTGAACATCTCATGAACACTTGGCATCACTTGAACAATTTACACCTCTTGAATACTTGGCATCACTTGAATAATTGACATCACTCAAATACTTGGCAACACTTGAATATTTGGCATTACTTGAATACTTGGCAACACTTGAATACCTGATTCAGGTCACTTGGCCTGATTCAGATACTTGACATTATTAAAATATTTGGCACCACTTGAATACCTCACTTACTTGAATACTTGGCTTGACTCTAATACTTGAATACTCAGCCTGACATAAATACTTGACATTATTAAAATATTTGGCATTACTTGAATACTTGGCATCACTTGAATACTTGACTTCTTAAAATACTTGGCATCACTTGAATACTTGGCCTGACTCAATTACTTGGCATCACTTGGCCTGATTTGGATACTTGACATTTATTAAAATATTTGGCATAACTTGAATACCTCACTTGATTACCTGCAATCAATCAGATACTTAGCATCACTAGAATAATTGGTATTACTCAGATTACTACTGAATAATCCAGCAAACAATTTGGGTCTGAAGCAGTCGAGATTGTAAAGTTTTGCACTATTGAATTGTTTCAGTCCTAACAGTTACAAACCTTGATTATAAAATAATGAATGATTACAAATAACTAGGTGAACAAATAAAATATATTCAAGGTCGTGACAACCATAACAGGTTTCTTTTGTGTGAATTATGATTAGTTTTACCACATTAATTTTCTTTGACAATAACTTCCTCTCTTTAACCTTTTGATAATTGATGAAGTAACGCTTACCAGAATGCATCATATATGGGGTACCTTTGGTTCAAGGCCCATTTGTTTGACTCCTTGAAAGAAGAAAATATAGAATTCATCAAATGTTTCCTCAGCCAAAAGTACATAACTTAGGAAATGTCCAGATAATGCTTAATTACCCCAGTGTCCATTTGTACATGGGATACTTCCTCTGCCAAACTGCCTGATATAAGGTATGTAAAGAGTACCTGATATTGGGTATGTCCAGATAATACTTCAAATTGGGCTACTTGCATTTCTTCCAATCAGATTAATGCCTCTAGCAGAGTGGCTTTCATTTGCAAGTTTCATGTAAAAAAATTTGTGTAAATTGTAAATGATTATGCAAGCATAAAAACAATCTCATGAAAGTCAAGTTCTCCATCTCAACAGATCTGACGGTCGATGAATGAGGTAATGTACTGTTGATCTTTCTTATAAATTAGAGTTCTCCAACATTACTGAGATTTGATGGGTCCTGATATGAGGTCATGTACTGTTGACTTTTTGATTCGCCAATCAGATTACAGCTCTTAATGTTAATGACTGTGAGAATTGCATGATTTGAATCTTATCGCTTATAATGATAACTGTCTCTAATAAGAAGTTACTAAGTTTAAGTGGACCTGGCATTCCAAAATCACCAGAACATGAACCTTTATTGATGCCTGTCAGGTTCTGCATATTAGAAGTAGATCTTGATCAGATCGGGTAAACAAGTGTTTTTGTATGATTTTTTGGTTTAGCCCACATTAGTGGAAACGTCAAACATATGCTAGTTAATGTTATGACAGATGCAGTATGCACAGTGGTAGCGTTATCATGTTTTGTTGAAGTTTTTACATGCCTACCTACCAGTTACCAGTTTATTTCTGCACAGGACCTTGAGTTGTGAACCATAAACAATTTCCAAACTACTGTTTGGAATCCTTGCACTTGGAGTAAGGAAGGACCCTACAGATTTTTGCAGCCAAATGTTGAGGCCAGTGAAAAATACATGGTTTCCACACAATAACTCTGGTTGTCCTCTATCTATACTTACCAAACACTGTGGATGGCTTGCACTTGGCAAGGAAGAACGTTTCAACTTCAGGGCCAAAGGTCTTGGCGATTGAAAAAAGAAAAATGGTTTCTGAACAATAACTTGTTCTCTGTCATCTGTCTTTACCAGACATTGTAAATACCTTGCATTGTTAGGGGTAAGGAAGAAGCCATTCAGTTTCAGAGTTGAGAGGCTAAGGTCACTGTGTCTGAAAGAAGGAAATTGATTTCTGAACATGGACATTAATTTCACATAACATACCTGGACAAAACTCAGGATAGCTTGCCCTTGGGGTAAAGGTCAATATCCAACTGCCTGAAAGAAGAAAACTGTTTCTGGGTAATGCCTTTTGTTCTACATCAAATACCTAGACGTAACTCTGTAAATGGCTTTCACTTATAGGTACAAGTCTATTGAGTTGGGGGTCAAACTGTAAAAGTTCAAGGTCACCAAGCGAAGACAAAAACAATTTTTGCTTGATAACATTTTTTTCTAGACCACATACCTTGATCAGAGTTTGTGGAGGACTTCTATTTAAGGTATGGAATATGCCTTATGATTTTTTGGGCCAGAGGTAAAGACCATTTTGGTTCAAAGAAAAATGGGTTTGCAGAATACTTTTTGTTCTAGAGTATGTGTAGGTTCCTTGATCAGAATTTGAGGATGGCTTACATTTAGTGTAATTAAGGAACTTGTAGATTCTGGGATCTTAAGGTCAGAGGCAGGGGTGAAACGATTTGTTGATATATAGATGCATCAATACTGATACACATTGATACAAGAGGTGGAAAATCAGTACAAAATGGTATATACTATATGCAGGTTATTTTAATCTTCTGTAGTCATGAATAATTATTAGTCATTTGCCTTGTTATTTGCTAAATTAAGAATTCATCTGGGTCAGCCATTGCAGGCACAGGCACTCATTTTTGTTAGTAAAATGAAAAGACTTGAAAACACTCAGTTGCCTTCTACAAATTAACACAGTGATTCATGATCTACCCCCTCCTCCTCATACCAATTCCATGCAAATTATCTTTCCCACACAGCATAAAAAAAATGTTCCAGATGTGTTTCACATGTATAATGAAGTTGTTTATTCATTTAATAACTACTATTATATGAAGTTTCTTGTTGATTTGTGTTTTGTGTACTTTGGTCGATTTTGAAAGGTACATGAGTCATGCTGTGAAATGTGTTACATTGAATTCTAATAGGTAATTATTGTTCGTTCCAATCCAGGGCAAAACAATCACCAATCAGAACTTGGTGTCGATTATTTCTTGCATGCCACACAAGAATTGTTTGCAGAGCAAAAGAGAAATTTCACAGAAAAGTGGTTAATAATTGATCTGTAAAGTAATTAAAAGTATGCTGCCAGGGTGTGCAAATTGTGCACTTGGAGAGAAATAATGAGTGAAAACTCCCACACATTAGTTGAAAGTTGTGCATATAAAAAATGCACTCGGTGTAGTATACTGTTCACCTTTGAAGTGCTTGTTGCATAAACCATGCCAGTAGAGGTATCGTAACGCTTGTCACGACACCTGTTTATCAGGTTTGCAACAGTTTACACATCTGGGTTCTTCAGCTTGACAAGAATGGTTGTTAAACTAAATTTTTTCGTGCCCTGGAAAAAGCATTATGTCGTAGTTTGAACCTTGCATCAAGGAAGTTTTACAAATGCATGTTTTAAATATGGGCTACTTAGAAAACTCCAAATGGCTGATTTCCAGCTGGGTTCATCTTCAGATGATTTTGTTCGGAAATTTTTTTTTGATAGAGATAATGACATTTTTGAAGTATGTCAGGTTATTGGAGCTGGGAAAGTGTTAATGGAGATATCAGTGAGTGATTTTGAGCCTGAAAATGGTGTCAGATATATATGTGATGCACAAAAATTGATGGTATGCTGGTCAGTCTCCCTTTCAGTGGTTCATTTCAAAATTAAATGTAGAAAAGGCAGAATACTGAGCCTAATTAAAATACAGGCAATTTAAAAGTAGAATGCAACTTTCATTTCTCAAACAATTTAGCTTTGCTGGATCATGTGCCACAGAACTATATATCCCTATCAGGGTTAAGATAAACTGAATAAATAAGAATGAAAAAAAATGAAATTAAGAAGTAAAGATATTTATGAGATCAAAATACCTCTCTTGGAACAAGCATACTATGGCACTGATGGACTTGAAGCCCTAATACAACCTTTATGGAAGATAAGAAATCTGGCATTGTAGTCAGTAATGCAGATTCAAGAAAGTGAAACTTGGGCAGAGCTCATGTCAGTGAAAAAAATCTTATTTTGGAGCAGAAGTATTCAAAATATAATACCTATGGGGCCTGAAAAATTGTACATAATGACCATAAAGAACAATTTCCCAACTTAGTGAAGCTGACTAAATGGTGAATAATCTCACATCAGACAGAATCACAGAACAATATTCATACAAAGATAAAGAACAGAATACTCTCAGAAACAATACCTACAGATTGATGCTTAAACAACTAGCGGTGACATCTGTTAAAGACTTTGATTTCAATAGATCAGAACAGTGGCGCAGAAAGGAAGAGGTAGTGGATATTGTAGTGTTAGGTGAATGTTGAACTTTGTTTCCTCCTCCCACTCGTTTTTATATACTCACCTCGTTTTTTGGTGACAAGTGGGGAGTTCCTCTCTTTAGATAAAATCCTGGCAGCATATCCGCTTAAATCGTACATGGGGAACAAATTTGTAATGTCTCTTTTTATGCAAAGATATTTAAAGTTTTTTAAAGAATGAGAGTGGGTTTTGTCAGTAGTTTTCCTTCTTCGCTAACAGATATAAGTCCCTGTGACCACAGCAGTTTTTTGCATCTACAGGAAGTACAGTGTGATAGATTTTGTTATTCATCCCCACTTCCATGCCTGGGATTGGTTCTCGATGAGATTTTCTTTGCATGAGGAAACTGCATTATTTCCTCTGTTTTGAAGACGTCTTAATGTCTTCCAAGTTTAAGTGAGACATGAAACAGGTAATAAGATGTTTTTAAAGCATTCATGCTGTGCAAAACCTGCCTTAAATGGTCTAAAACATTGAATAAATTTCACTGACAACTGACAGTCTGTTTTTGAAAGTAATTTTGTTGTTATCAATGGGAATGCCAACAACCAGTATGTCAACACCCACAAAAGGGCACCACCTACCACTGACAAACCTTCTAGAGATGGAAAGACCATCAAGTTCATCTTGTATCAATAATGTATCATACACTGTATCTTGAATCGTATTGATACGCAGCACATTTTAGTCCAAGTCAGAGCTCAGTGTCATAATAAATAAGAAAATAATAGTTTTTGTACCTTAAATTTAGTGTGTTAAATGCCGCAATAGAGGACCATTAAAATCAGGATGTGTGTATAATGTGATATTCAGGGTTCTCCAAAAGCTTTTTATTTGCTTTTATAAACCCCATGATAGGTTCTGTTGGTACTTGGAATGAATCATTGTAAAGCAAATGGTAATTCATTTAGCAACGCTCTTACTTGTTCCTTTGACCTTAGGTTGAAGTACATACTCGTAGAAGATCGTAGAAGATTTGCACTTCAAGTTTGCTTTTAAAAATATCATTTGCTTTTATCCATATTTCCTGAATCTCATGAGAAAGCCAAAGTTACCGAGTTTATGGCAGTGTTTTGCACATTGGTTCCAAATGCAGTCTCATTCCTTTTTTTTTTAAAATAAAAAGAGAAATATATTCTTCATTGTCAATAACACTGAAAATTAATGTTACTTTTCCTATGACAGTCTGTTGTATGACACTATGTATGATTGATTGATTGACATTGGATTTCTGTATTTAATAAAATGCTATGTTAGCCAATTGTAAAGAGCAGACGACTCCACAATACAAAATGGTTTGTTAATCGCATAGGGTTTTTGTACTAGAGATAAGAGGGCTAGTGTATATTATAAACTAAATCACATATGCAGGTATATTTTAAATTAAATCTTAGCTTTATTAAATTTTGCAAATATGGTATGTCAGCTAACTCTGCATATTAACAATGCAAAATTTTCTTGACAAACTGTTCTTTAGACCCATATAGTTTAATATTTGGTGAAAATGTTTAGCAAATGCAGCTTCGTTGAGAAACTGGCTACAGTTTTGTGATTTGTAGTACGTAGTTAGCAGGATCTATTTTTGTCTGTTCTGTTATGTACATTTGTGAGATTTGTGCTGATTTCTGACAAGAACAATCAACAGAATGCATGTTTTCAAGCTATCTCTTTATTAAGTTCAATCTGCATTCAGAAAATAGGTCGCTTTTACGGTGGTGGTGGTGGTGGTGGGTCTTCTTAAATTTTCAGTTCTTCAACAGACTATGTGAATGGCACAAACTTGATATAGATTGAGAGTAGATGTTACAGTGCGATTTATAATGAGTGAATAAATAAGATCAATGATGTCTCTTAATATGTCTCATTTGTAGAAAGAGATGAATAATTGAATTATCGTACAGTAATTGCTGCACCAACATTTATGATTTTATGAGCATTTTTCACTACATTTTCTTTATTTTACAGGTGGACCTGACCAGAGCCTTCACATTCCGGAATTCTGGGCAGAATTACTATGGCATCCCTATTATGGCTGCTAACATGGATACTGTCGGCACATTCGAGATGGCCAAAGTCCTTGGCAAGGTACGCTTTAGTAAAGTCTTGATTTGTGCCAAAACTTGACTATTTGCTTTTTGAATCAAGGTAATATTCTTTTTGGTGTACAAAACGTTAAGTCACAGTCTCTATATACATATTAGACCAAAGAAAGCAAATATTAGTGTTTCTGGTTGAACTTTTTTTTAAATTAGGGTAGACAGGTCTTTTTTTTTAACATTACATATATTTAACGTGATTTTATTTTTTATTTTTTATTTTTTTACCATGGGGGAAAAAGTGCAAGGGGTGGCTTTGAGAAACAGTGATGGTTGACCAACCAGAAACCTTTATTTTTTGGCCTTATGAAACTGATTATTGAACCAGAAAGTGTGACAGTGAGTAGAAATCGTTTTCTCTCACAGCTCAACTCGGTCTTCTCTGTAGCCTTGGTTGAAGGGGGGTGGGGGTGAAGAGGGTTCAACAGTTTTTCAGAACGTATGGATGTGCATTTCTTTTTGTAACTTTTGTTTAGCAATTACTGATGTCCGAATTGGAATTGCATACCAAGGTGTACAACGGCGTTATATATATTAACCATTATTGCTGTTACATGTATCATTTAATTTTTTCAGTTGCAGTTGTTTACCACCATACACAAGCATTATTCTGTGAAAGCATGGCAGGATTTTGCAGAAGGAAACCCAGATATCTTGGAGGTATATTGTGCTTTTTTAAAAGCAATCTCTGTACTTAAAAAAAGAAGGGATATTGTGATACAGCTCATTATGTGTGTGTGTGTAATCTTCCTGAACCCCTTGTACATGATTTGAACTTGACAAATCAGGCTTGGGTTATTTATAGTCCCATAGTTCTAGAATTATGATATTGCTACTGCGAGTGGGGCTTATGACTATAGGGGATGATTTTACACAAATTTAAAAAAACTCCTGAGTTGCCAATATCACGTGTCTAAGAGTTGGCTTTCATGACTGACGACTCAAGTGTTAATACATATCAGGATCATGGCACCTCAGGGTCATGGCACAGAGTCTCTTACTAGTCCTTGGAATGGGTAATCATATAGGTATGTGGTTTTCACTGTAAGACATCTTATGATGTCTGGCTGGTTTGAATGGAAAATGGTGCTGGTCCGACATTGAATATGATTTCATGGCAGCCATCATGAAATTCTTGTTATTGCTACTCCTTCCAGATCACTGGTTCTTTTGACATGGATTTTTGCTAAAACACTTCTTATGATGTCTAGTTGGTACTAAATAAAAATTGTGCCCTTCAAACATCCGTTATGGCTGCCATCTTGAAAGTATTTTTATTGCTAGTACTGATATTGAGACACTACAAAACTTGTTATGATTTCTAGTTCTTCCTAAATAAAAATGATGACATCTAAAAATAATCTTGTTATTGCTGTTTTTTCCTGAATGTAAAGTCATATCAGGATGCAATTTGCAATAGGTAACTCTTAACCAGTGACAACTTTTTTGCTTCACCAATTTTGTCAAGCACATATAAAGTCATGGCACCTCTGCTTGGATCAATAAAGTCTGGCTTCTTTTCCCTATGTTTAAATAAAAGATGACATCCAGTGGAGACATCCATAGCACTACCGTGTGTGTAATTATTGACACAGATGACACCATGCATAACTGTTCTTCGTGTTTAGTATATAAGCCCACTGTTATTGACTTTACATTAAAAAAAACTCACTCAGCTCTCAGGGGAATAGGGGTTCCATTTCCTGAACCCATTAAGGGAATATGGCTGCCAGGCTGTTCTCTTTTGAAGTACTTCTCTGCTGCATATGTGGAAGGGACATAAAATATTGCCCATGTAAACATTATTTCAGTTTTTTCTTAATCATAATGAGATAATGAAATATGTCATTGGGAGAAAAAGGATCTGTTCATCCTGTGAGTGAGTGAGTGAGTGAGAGAGAGAGAGAGAGAGAGAGAGAGAGAGAGAGAGAGAGAAAATAAGAAGTAAAAATAAAATGGGCCCATTGTTTTAATACTTATTCTCTCTCTCTCTCTCTCTCCCTCTCTCTCTCTCTCTCTCAGGATGAACAGATCTTAAAATGTGTTCAGACTGTACACCTCAAGTATACATTTATTTAATCAGAATGGAGGTGTCATAATAAATGCCTCAAAACTTACTCCAAACAACTGAAAGTAGGATTCAAGTATTAATTTCTTTCATTAATTTTCCCAGTGAATCATGCAAATTATTAAATACATGAACTGTTTGGTTAAATTTTGTAATAAAATTGTTTAAGTAGTGGTTCTAACTCAATACAATAATAATCATGTTTGAAAATGATGGAGAAATCGGGGATTGATGAGTGTTGATTGCAAACAGTATCTGTTGCCAAAATAAGACACCAAGCTAGACAAGACCAAATATTCATGTTGAAATGCAGAAATGGACAGAATGAAGAACTGCACACTAAAAGTGTTAATGAATATAAAAATCTCTTCATTTTCATTTAAAAACAGTTGATAATTTGACAAATGCATAATTTGAAGCATTAATTGCCCAAGTTGAATTTTTTAAAGATCACTGACCTAAAATTATTGTAAATTTTGGAACATCTTTTTAACACTGTTACAATGCAGCCATTAATCATATTGGTACTGAATGGAGAAAAAATTTGTGTAAATTGACAGTTATTGCCTTAAAAATATGTAATAAAAAGAAAATCTGTTTTGTCAGTAGATATTTATAAAACAGATTTTCGTTTTATATATATATATATAGATCATGACAAGGAAGGTTGTATACAATTACCATATATATTTGCATATTCAACTTCTAACTGTACAGACCCAGATCTGTGATCTCATAATTTACCAGCAGATCTGGATCCATGCAGTTAGGACTAATCAGTAGACCCTGATCTGCTGGTGCATTATGTGATGGCAGGTCAGGGTCTGTGTTGTTTGCACTTGGATTTGGCAGACACCTTTCTGACTAGACAAATAAATCTTGTCTCCATAAAAGAAAATTCTTCTAATGGCCCTTACAAATCATCACATTCATAGCTTTGTCATCATAAGAAATTCATTGGTTTAGTACCAGGAATACTCAGATTTGATTGGCTCTCTGCTAGATCAAATTGCCATCATGGAGGATTTACCATCATAGAAAACAGATCTTGGAAATAAAATCTTCTGGAGAATAAGTAAAAATTTCATTTTGTCACAAAATCGTAACTGATGAAAAGAAACAAAGGTTCTTTGAATCTGTGTACTGTGAGTTTATGAAATGTTATATTTGTGCAACTGTCAAAAACACATTGTAGCTCTAAGCTAACTTGTCAAAGAGAACCATTCATACTGTTAATATCTATCTGTATAATGTCCATCAAAATAATAAAAAATTTGTTGTAGAAACTTTAATTGGTCTGCTTTGAAAAGGTGAGAAAAATGGCCTTGTAGGACAGGTGGTTTCTTAATAAAAGTTAATTTCTTCAGTACTTTTATGTACAGAAATACCAGAAAAATCATGTCCCAATGAAAAATAATTCAGTCATGCAAAATTACCAATTTTAGACATTTCCACTGGAAAAATGTCCCAATCAACATATTTCCCAAAATGAGAGATCTATGTTCCCTTTCCTATCGCCATAGAACAATCCCTGGCTTAATGCATCTTTTAAGTGTACTATTTACAAGAAGTACAGCAGTGTTACTGTATTGAATACTGCATATAGGGATAAATTCAGTCTGATTAAAATCAAGGTCTGCCTGTAAAATAAGTTGATCTGACACAGTTGTACTTTGATTGGTGAATAGAAAGGTCAACAGAACATGGCATCATTGGGGTTTCATTTAGCGTGATATTTTAAAGATTCAAGGGGAACCCCACATTTGAATTTTGTAGGGTCTTTACATGGTGTTAAAAGTCCCACTTTCAAGTTTCTAGTTTCTAGTTATGTTTTTTGCAGAACGTCTCTGTCCGAAAATCAAAACTCAGTGTGATATTTAAATTGTATTATAGTGGAATTTACTTTATCAACTGGTCATGGTCATAAATAATGTGCATTCCTTCTTTGGAAACTCTCATGCAGTGGTGCACCCTTCAGGTAGACCAAGTTGTTCTCTGCCTTTTTTTTTCTGATATGACTGGTACAGACCAGTCATGTCAGAAAAAAAAAGGCAGAGAACAACTTGGTCTATCCACCAGGATACGCGACTGTATAATTCCCTCATTCTGTGAGCAGCTCTTGCAAGAATACAAGTTTAAAGGGGGAGAGACATTGCACAAAACATATAAAATTCCCAAATGTTTTAATATTGCTTGCTAATTATACTATAATTGCTTCCACATGGTTGAGACATACTGGTACTTGCTATACTTTGCTGTTATCAAATGTTTCTTTCATCGTAGAATTCACAGATGGAATCCGATCAAATCAAGAGGAAATCACTCTGATTGATAACTAGGGCTGTCAAAAACCACGGAAAACTTCACCCGGGTACCTGTTGCGCCGTTTAACGGGTAACCGGGTACTCGTTAGAACATGAAAGACATGTACAACCCTAGTTACCCCACTGTCAAATTTTCACAAACCTTGATTGTTGTAGGGTCACAAAACGAACGGACTATTTACATCATTTTGCACATTGTTTACCACACTTTATCCACTATTTCGCATTCTCTTTTTCGCATTTTACCAATTCGCACTTTCGCATTTTCACATTCGCACTTTACCCACACCCAATGGGAGATGGCTGATAGTCTGTCGATGGAGATAATTTGTTTTCCTGTTGTACTTCAAATTGTCTATTATAAATTGTGCTATAATATTTTGTTTGATTTGTCAATAATAATGTATTAATATTACAATGTCGTTTCACTTAATAACCCTTTTCATACTGAAGCCCAAACAGACAGGCAGTTGTGTAGAACTGAACATTTTTTCAGTCAGTGGTGTACCATCATGAGTGAATGTAGTGACGTTGGTCAACCTGGCTCTACAGGACAATCTTCTCAAATAATGTTTCAACATTATATACCATTTTAAAATGCATGAAATTCTCTACAAAGCCTTATATTTTTTAATTGAAAATATTCATATTTAAAAAATCCATTGCAATTTAAAGAGAAGCAAACTAGTAAAAATAGTTAAAAAAACAATTTTAAGCTTAATTTCAATGCACTTTTTCTATTTGAAATGATCATTTTATATCCAATATGTAATGTATAAAATGTGGAGAATTTTATGCTGTTTAAAATGGTCTAAAAATTATAAAAATCCATCAAGAATATCAAAAGTTGTTACAATTTTATTTAATTTACTCACGTGAAAATTTGGGAGCTTGCAGCAGACACAGATCCTCATGTGGAAAGTTGACAAACAATGCTGCTCATTTTGATTCTTTATTTTCATTCCATAATAAATTATATGCTGCATTAAAAGTGCCAGTGTTTTGTTGTTATCATTGTTATTTCCAGGATTGCTGTACAATTTCATAATATGCACACATATTTATACTTTTACAATTGAATTGTTTGAAAAACATCAGTAACTTCATATACAGAATTCAAAATGTTTTACAAGGTATGTAGTTATTGTCACTTTTACAACACAGTACCATATCACAAATGATCTGCTCTGACAATGTGAAATGTCAAACAGCCTAAGTGCAGAGGTACATTACATTGCACACAACCAAACTTGGAAGTTCCTGCCCTCTGACCTGGCCCTGCTTTCGCTCTACATTCGACACATACTTTCTTCTTTTCATACTTCCTCACAACATCATGGCAAGCAGTAGGTCTCACTTCATTCACAAATGGGGCATCCTTTCTTGCTCTGACATCACCAGTGAGACTTTCAGCTAGATTTTCAACAAAATCTTGAAACGATGGATACTCTTCATTTATAAAATTGGAATTGGAATCCTTTGCAATAACATACGCATTATACACACTTGCCATCAGAAGGTAGAAAAATAAATGTCTCCACCATTTTTTGGATCTCAGCTGAATCATGTAGTAACCTAGCATCTGGTCACAAATATCCACCCCCTTCACATGTGTTTGATAATCCTGAAGAATTCTAGCAACTTGCACAGGTTCTTTCTGACCATCAGCATTTCTACGATCGACAGAACCAATGGTTGTTGGATCATGGAAGTTGGACAGCGCTAAGACAGGTTTTGTGTCCATCCATATACAATATGACAGTTCATCTTTCTGTGCAACACGAAACTCGTGTTTTTGCAGTTTGATGTGTTTTGGCAAAAGTTCTGCAGGAAGACCTTTACGATTGGATCGAACTGTTCCACATGCATTTATATCTCTCATATGCAGTTCAGTAAATAAGGAGGGGCTTGTATAAAAATTATCCAAGTATACCCTGATATTCTTGTGTTGTAGGTGCCCCAATAAATCAGTGACCACTCTGTGTGTGAGTCCCTTTCCAGTATTGTACTCCTTTCCAGTGTACACCTGAAATCTGCATAACCAGTGGTGCTTTCACAAAGAGACCAAACCTTGATTCCCCACTTTATGGGCTTTGCAGGTAAATATTGCCTGAATGAAAGTCTCCCTTTGTATTTCACCATACTTTCATCAGTAGTCAAATCTCCATTGGGCATATACAGGGACATAAACTTCACATTCAAATAATTTATTATCCAACGTACTTTCTGGAGCATGTCAAGTTTTGGTGGTGGTGCAGCATCATTATTCTGCAGGTGCAGTAACGCCATATCTGATTGAAATGATCCCGGGACATGATAGTATTAAATTGGTCTTGAACATCCTTTTCTTTTGTCTCCAATAGTTATTCCTAGATGGAAGACATAAAACACCCATGCACAAACATAAACCTAAAAATGCCTTCATTGTCGGAACATCAACTGGTGTCCATTTTGCTGCAAAAGATGGAGGTGGGTTCTTTCTGCACCCTTGTTCTGCATAAATGTTGGTTTCTGTGACAAGATGTTGCCAAAATTCTTCATCCCAAATTAATTCAAAATAGTGGCATGCCAATGTTTCTGCTGGGTGTTGAATTACTGACCCTCCGATCTTGGTATATGGACGAATATTACGAGAAGTAAAATTTTCAGTTGTCCAATTAGCTTGAAAGCCCTCGAAGTCATTATCATCGTCATCTTCCGAGTAAAAAAACCCAGCTAACCAGTTATCATCCGCTGGACCCACTTCAAGCAAATCAGCATCACGATCACCGCTGCCTAAAACATCAACTTTACCAACAAAATTGTCAATATTTTCATCAAAATCGGCCTCCAAGTTGCTGCCATCACTCGCCTCATGAAATGCGTCCGCCATGTTGAACTTCGCACGCTAAACCTTGCTTTTAAAATTAAATTTTCAAAGATTTTTTAAAATTTTGAACCTCGTGGTCACTCGATGACTAAGCACTTGTGTACCTTCTACTTTTACTTCCTTCTTTTCAAAAGAGTACACGTAAAATAATGACGTAGTACACGGTTTAATCCACCCTTCCATAGAATGCTTTGAACATACGACTGGAGTCGTATCCCACTGTCAAAGGGTAAGTACAACTGGAGTCATATCCCGCTGCCAAAGGGTTAATAAACTTCCACAGCGTTTTTTGTTATTTATTACTCACGGCGAATGGCGGTGAAAGTCAACTTCCGGTTGAGAACTTGAATACTAAAGGAGGTTTACATGTAAGTAAGTAAGCAAAACATTACAATATTAATATTTCAAACTAGAATAAAATAACGTTTTTTGAATGTTTTTATGAACTAAAAACTAAAAAATGAATGAACTAAGAACAAATTTATCAAAGCTAAATAACACCAGTCTGTCCTAGTGTACAGGTAAACGATCATTGTCCCCCGCACAATTTCCAGTTTCCAGTTTCTGCTAAAAATAACCAAAATATCGACCGTATCTGGTGACAGCGATGCAAGTTTCCTGTTTGCAACGTGTCCTGCCGTCGAAAAAGCACTTTCGGATGGAACTGACGTTGCAGGAATGCAGAGATATTTTCACGCAAGGGCAGCCAGCCTGGGATATCGTGATGTATTATCTCGCCAATACTGAAGAATGTCATCATTAACATGAAGTGGCGTTTCTGACAGATATGTTGCCAATTCGTCTGCCGATGCAGCGTTGTCGTCTGCAGCACACAGAGAAGCTAGATCATCGAAAATGTTATTTTCGGTGACATTTTCCATTCTCTGTCTCTTCAGTTCCGGTTCATTTGTTTTGTCAGTGATTATGGCAACAGTGGTTAGTGGCACAGGTAGTGGATCCGTGATTACTACTGCCATCAACTCCAGTCTGACAGCAGCGTACATCTCCTGTCGTGGTGCTTCCTCAAAAAATTTCAGAAGTTTATAACACGGATTGATGACTGCAGCCTTGGCTGCATTAAGCACGCTGTATCCAGTAGGATAATAGCGGGTTTGAAGTTCATTGGTGATGGCTTTCCGACATTCTTTAATTGCAGCATCATCATCTGGTTTCGAATCAGGAATGTTTTTCATTATTATGTACAAGTGCGCATACACAGACGAGATGGATGGGTACTTTTGTCCAGATGACATGACGGTAACTTGCTTGAAAGGCTTTAGTATAGGTATGAGAGCTTCAGCCAATGACCAGTTTTCGTCCGTTATTTCAAAAGTAGAAGCGATGCTGCGGACTGTTACCTGTGGGTCAGACAGAACTGCACCGATCGCCCACCGTAATTTCACGAGGCGTTCCAACATATCCAGAGTCAAATTCCACCTTGTGGAACAGTCTATGATACCTTCCGAAACTGCAGCGGTGTCATTATTTTGTAGTGCGTTCTGTTTTTCACACAAAGCCTGAGCTGCAACTGTACTGCATTTAAAATGTGCAGCTATTCTCCTGGCAGCACCAAGCATTCTGGCTATGGCTTTCACTTTTAAACCAGCGCTAATTGCCAATTGCAACGTATGAGCAAAGCAAAGTTGATCTGGCCAGTCATCCAGCAAGTCCATGGCTGCATTCATATTTGATCCGTTGTCATGGACTGTTGCAGCTATTTTATTCACCAGAATGTTCCACTCATTGGCACAATCACTCAGACAAACACTGATGTTTTGCCCAGTGTGTCGTTCCGGAGTCTTCCTTGTCTGCAAAATGGCTGATTCCAGTTCCCACACAGGATTTATCCAGTGAGCAGTCACGCACATATAGGCAACGTTCTGCAATGATATCCACAAATCCGTTGTAAATGCTACATAATAAGCCTTTTCCAATTCCACCAACATTTTCCAAATGCCTTCATCATACCATTTCTTTATCAATGCAGTTGTCGTTGTTCTTGATTTGATTTTGTAGTCTGGCTCTAGAAAATTAATTAAGCTTTTAAAACCGTCTCCTTCCACAATACTTATCGGCTGCCCATCTTGTGTAATGAAGGCCACAATTTTCCGATCAATTTCTAAGGCCCTGGCTTTTGATAATTTTGGTTTCCCGACCATGAATGAAGCAATGCACGGAGTACTACTTGTGCTGCCGTTATTGTCGATGCGGTGTGTACCAATGAGATGGTTCTGCAAAGTATTTGTGTTTCCACTTTTTGCAGAAAGCACCAGTTCACACAATTTGCAATGAGCACTATTCTCGTTCATTCGTTCAGCATGCGCCCACACTTTAGAAACTTTGCCCATTACTCTTTGTAAAATATTTATTTAAATAGAAAATAATATCACTCCCTATAATAACTGTGTTTTGTTAGACACACATGCAGCGCTTCTAAAATGGCAATAGCAAACGGCTACAGCGACTGCATGGTCACGTGGTGTCACTGGTATACCAGTGATACCACGTGACCACGCAGTCGCTGAAGTGATATGTTAACACGCGTAGTCTACTTATTAGTGTTGTTTTGAACTGTGAAGCTGTTCGCACAGCCCAGTGTGCAGCAGCCATTTAGTAGTGGGCCGCTGATGCATAACGGGTGGTCCTACTCCTAAATATAGACTGGAGCTGCAACTCAGACCAAGCGTACTGCTAATGATATATGATATTTTGATAGTGTTGTCGAGAAATTATTTTTGTGAACGGGTACTCATCATTAATTTTCAATGCCCGGGTTTTTCACTACGGTCAGGTACCCATTTACCCGGGTACCCGTTGACAGTCCTATTGATAACAAAACAGCTGGTTCATTTATTTATACCTAATGATTTATTTAATAATTTTAATCAAAAATGCAGTTTTAAATGCACCCCACTGGATGGGTTTTAATGCATCCACTTTGATTTTATTTTGTCAGGGACGAACAGATGTGTGTTAATCATGAAGCCCTGCATTGTATCTATGTCAGTTATTACTGTGGTGTGTTGGAGAGCTTGATTTTAGTCTGATGTGTGTGGGAGAAATTTAAAAATTGATCTATTAACTATTCTTCTGTATACATTTTCTCTGTATATCAGGTTTTGAAATAAAGTTGTAATGTACCTCGTTTTCAAAAATAATCAGTGGATAAAAGCATAATTTGGGATAAAATTGGGTTGATCAAATGACACAGGAAATGGCAGATGAAGTAGAGCATAAACTATTTCTGTGCTTGTTCTTTCTTCTACTTGTGTACCTATTTATGTTTGATTAACAAAGTAACACATGGAGAAAGTTCAGTTTCTTTAAAGAAGAGACTCAATGAAAACTTGTGGCACTCCATGTAAACTCTTTGAAAAGTGCTTAAAAAATAACACTTTGGGGCAGTGTGAAACATGATTAGGATCAAAGTATCTGGAAATCAGGATATCTATAATTAGAATGGCGGCTTGTCATCTCGTTTATGAAAACTATCACCGTATGACATTTTTTTTTGCCAATAACATTGATTAACTCCATTGCTAATTGATTTTTTAATTGATAATTTTCTAACATTGATTCATTTAAATGTTTTCAGCATGTTGCTGTCAGCTCAGGAACGGGAGAAGGTGACTTGGAAAAATTGACTGAAATCATTACTACCATCCCAAGTATAAAGTACATTTGTATTGATGTTGCCAATGGTTACTCAGAGCAGTTCGTTCAGTTCGTCAGAGATGCAAGGAAAAACTTTCCCAAGCATACTATTATGGTGTGTACAGTTTGTGTCACTCAGTGTTTTATAATCGAACGTAATATTCACTTTTATATACACACACATGTTTGTTTGTTTAATTTATTTTCAAATGATAACTAATCTTTTATCATCTTCTACTATCGATCTTTGCAGATAGCTTTTGTTGTTTGAGGTATGCAGATAGCTTTCGTTGTTTGAGGTAAGAAAGAAGACATTTTATTTTGGAGTCTAAAGGTTAAAGTCACTCTGACTGAAAAAAAGAAAATTGGTTTCCACACAGTAATGTCAGTTCTTCATCACATGGACCAAATTTTGTGGATGGCTTGCACTTGGAGTGAGGAAGAAGATTATTAATTTAAGGGGTCAAAAGTTCAACGTCATTGTGACTGAAAGAAGAAAAGTGATTTCTGCACATGAATCTCATAACCTATAATGACAACTATCAAACGCAAGGCAGGCATTTGTCATTTATGGAACTCTGTTAATAATAAATAGACTTTCATACCATGTATTTAGCCCAATTTTTAATGTGGCTTGCACTTAAGAAACGTGAGGCCTGTTGATTTGGGGGTCATCAGGTCTATGGCAAGGTCATTTTGACTCAAAGAAAAATGGGTTTTGAGTACTAATTATTGTTTTAGAGTACATTTTTTGACCAAACTGTATATGGTTTATACTTAGTATATAATTTGGGGTCTAAACATTGCAGGTTACAGTCATGGTTAGAATGATAAGATGATGATGGTTTCTGCAAAGTAAGTTGAATTCAAGACTGCATACCTGACCAAAAAGATTGAGGTCACTGAGACCCTTTGGTCAGTAGTCTCCAGAGTCAACCATGCCCTACAAATGCCTACATAGAGGACTGCAAACACAGGGGACAGTTCTCTTGTTTGTTGATGTATTGTGATAGGTCATGTTCAGCATTGTATGTGTGTGTGTGTGTGTGTCTATCACTGTAATCTCTATAACCTGAACTGCATCTGTACCGGTTGATGGGAAGGTTATAATATTTGGTATAATGCTTCAGGAGGAAGAATAGAAGACTTCCAGGAAGGAGGGGTGGGGGTAAATGGTATCATTTTTATAGGTAATATGGATTCTTTGTTCTAACCTAGTCCTCTTCTACACCGATTGAGGTAGAGAGGTCATTATGGGTATGATGCTCCAGGAAGATGATTAGTTGAGTTCAGCCTTCATATTTCAATCAGGTAGATGCGAGTCCTGGATGCATCTACAAGTCATGATCTTAAAAAGAATTTTTGAAATTGTGCTGATATTTATGATGACTTCCATCTTTATTTTCTGCAGCCTATCCTGATATTTGAGACAGAACTATTGGCCAGGTGTCATTGTGAACAAATCACTTAGAATTATTTTTTTTTAAACTAGGTATTGAGATTTACTTCCCTTTAGCATACAAGGAGCATTATTGGTCATAGTGAGTTTAAAGGTTAACAGGAAAAAGGACACCACATTCATTTGAGTTTTGGTCCAAACATGTAGATATGGCCCTTAAAATGTAATTTACATATTTAGATTTAAATGACAGAGTTCATGACCTTTTAAGTGCTGCTTGGTGGGGAGGCACAGGAGTGTGTCATTAAATATCCAAAAAGACCAAGAAAAAGGATGGAATTAATAGCTTTAGTAATATCGAAGAATATTCAGATAGGAAACTCATGAATATGCCTTTCTTACATTCATATATTGTGTTATCCAGTGAAGAACAGTGATGGGGAATATCTTTCTTCATGTGATGGCTGTCTTGGGGCTGTACACATTTTTAACTTCCCAGGCCAAAGGCCAAGGGATCTTATGGTATGGCCCTTCGTGTATCATTCATTGTGTATATTGCATTCTGCATCAGTCCTTGTCTATTTACAACTTCATCTCAAAAATCTCTGAACCGAATTTGTCACAAGTTTTACAGAAAGCATCCAGGCATGCATCTCTTTATTATTTGTTCTGATGATGCCTATTTGTCATCAGATATAACTGATTTTAAAAAAGAAACAATAGATAAAGATATCTGAACAATTTCATCTTCGAAACTGCTCAGCAGAATTTAACTAGATGTGTCAAAGTATATATGCATAATGCACGAAGGTCTTTCAAATATGACTGTCATTTCTAAAATTAGAAAAGCATTTAAATGATGAATTCCAGACCTGCCAACCGTTACAATTTTGTCATAAGTCTTACGAAAATGACCCTTAAAATACAGGCTTACGGAATAAAAGCAAAAACTGCAGAAAAATTATTGTTGCCGAAAAATCCAGATAATTTTTATCCATGTTTGATTTGGATCCGAGTTTCATATTAGAAGTGGTGAATTAGTCAGGGAACCAGACTAACTTTTACAGCAGTACCTCGGACGCTTTAAACTGCACTTTTTCATGCAAAGCATCTGCATGATCAAACTGTTGATTATAGAATTTTTAAAAAAAATGGCTTCCAGTAAGTGGTGCATGTTGATCACAAAACGGAAATTAAGTCTCTCAAAAAGTTTTAATAATCAGCATGGAAGAATAAAAAGAAGTATTCAGATTCTTGTGAATAAATCAGGAAGGGACACATTTACATTGATTGGACATTACATGTTAATTTGAGTATGTCTCGTGGCGGGAGATATGATTGCCATCATCATGTGAAATGTAAAAAAATTCCAAGAATTACATCAAGTTGAGAAATAGTAACAAGCCATTGAGCTGCATAGGGTTTGGAACTGAAGTATGTGCAACTGTACTAGTGGTAAATAAAGTCTGTGTGTACTTTGCAAACTTTTCATTTGGGCATAATGTTTACCGTATCTGCATGTTTCAAATACCAAACTTTTAAATATGTTTTCCAGCTTTACAATAGCAGTTTATATTTTGTTACACCTTACTGACAACTAGTCAAACTTACTAAAAAAATCAACTGCCTTACTGATTTGGTCTCATCAGGGTTGGCAGGTCTGGAATTCTCAAACCCAGCTTAACAGAATTTAACCAAATTTGAAAGAATTCATGAAATGCTTTCAGATTTGTTAAATTATTGCTGATTTGCCATCAGATATGTAGACCTGCCAACCCTTACGATTTTGCCTTAAGACTTACAAAAATGACCCTTAAAATAGAGACTAGTGAAATAAACACAAAAACTACGGAAAAATGATTGTTGCCAAAAATCCAGATAATTCATTTGTACATATTTGATTTGGATCCAGATTTCTTACATGAATTAGTGGAATTTGTCAGGGAACCAGACTAAGTTTTACAACAGTATCTCAGATGCTTTAAACTGCACATATTTTTTCATGAAAAGCATCTACATGATCAAACTGTTGATTATAGAATTTTTTAAAAATTGCATCCATTAAGTGATGCATTTTGAAGATGAAATGGAAAATAAGCCTCTTAAAAAGTGTTGATAATCAGTGCAGAAGAATATGTGATGTGATGTGATTATGATTTTTAACGTAGCTTTAACAAATTTTCAGTCATATCACTACGATGTCTGCAGTGTGGCAGTTTATAGTGATGTCTAGCACTGGGGCATCATGCCGCAGACATGTAGCATGATGTCCCACCCAGTCACATTATCCTGACACCAGGCCGACCAGTCCTAACACTAACCTCTTAATGCTGAGCGCCAAGCGAGGCAGCTGTTAGTACCATTTTTGTAAGTCTTTGGTATGACTCGACCGGGGATCGAACCCACGACCTCCCGCATCCGAGGCGGACGCTCTAACCACTAGGCCACCGGAGCGGTGCAGAAGAATAAGAAGGAATATTCAGATTTTTGTGAATAAAAAAACAGAAAGGGACACAATTACATTTATTGGACATCACATGTCAATTTGAGCTTGTCTTATGGCAGGAGATGGGGCTGCCATCATCATGTAAAAAGGAAAAACATTCCAAGAGTTACATCAGGTTAAGAAATAGCAGCAAGCCATCAAGCTACATAGGGTTTGCAACTGAAGTTTGTGCAACTGTACTTGTGGAAAATATGGTTTACGTGTAGTTACGAACATTTCATTGGAACATAATGTTTACCATTGCTGCATGTTTCGAATACTGAGCTTGCAAATACTTTTTCCAGCTTGTATTTTGTTACTCCTTACTGAAAACTGGTTAAACTTATGGAGAAAAAAAATCAACTGCCTTACTAAGATGGTCTCGTCAGGGTTAGCAGATCTGGACATGGCAACTGAAACTAGAAAAGAGAATCCTTTGAATGACTTCTCAAACACCACTGAACAGAATTTGACAGAAAGCATTGTGGCATAAACGTATTCATAAATGATGCCAATCCACATTTAAATGAGGCAGGAAGCTGTGGTAGCAGAGTTGTTAGAACTTTGGACTCGTACTCCAACGGTCAAGGGTATGATACCACCTAGGCCACCACAGGCTGGCTGGATCAGTGTGTCCTTGTGAAAGGCACTTAACTCCCATTTCCTTGGCATAATATAACCCTTATGCTAAGGATGACATTAAAACTGAAAAAATCAAATATGGCCAACATTACTGACCCTTTGAATGGCTTCTTTTACAGCTCAGCAAAATTTGCCCAACTTTGACATAAGAAACTTCATTTTATATTGGATTATTTGAACTATGAATATTAGTTATTTATTAGGACTGTTCCACTTAAACATCAATGGTCTCTGGCTACTCAAAAGTGCATTCCCTGGATCCCAAGTATATTTTACTGGAACAGTAGATATCAGGCAAAACAAAAATGTGTGTTTCTGGTCAGCAAGACGTCATGCAGAATCCTCACTTTCATAGTTTTCTCACTGCTACTTTCTGATCATAGTGGTCCACATTTTATTCAACTTGATTACTGTAGTAAAATAGTATCTTTTACATTTTCCTTTTTTTTGTTAACCCATCTTATTAAAATTTATAAAGCAGTTTGTTTTCAATGCTAATGTATGTATATGCATTTGGTATCTGGTATGTCTTTTCCACCCAGTGCTTTAAATTGTTACGTATTGTGAGATCATTATGGATAGAAAGAAAAAAGAAAGTACTAGCATGACCAAAAATGAAAGAAAGAGTAAGGAAATGATGTTCAAAAATTAGATTTTAATACTTGTTTGCATTAATTCAAGTGAAACTGCTGTCAGAAATGCGTATGCAATTTAAGATTTATTCAGTCATGAGTCATCTAAAAGACTACTCAACATAAATCATAGATAAATGCAAATGTTTGTACACGTACTTCTAATTACAAGCAGCAAACTTTTCTAGCAAAATTTGTATCCTCCTGAAAGCACCACTCACTTTATCCACACATTTTGAAACAAAATAAGACTTCAAAATACTGAAACAGTTCCTTGAAGTACAATTGCTAATTAAACACTACATATATACACTAATTACAGCACTCATCCAAAGCTCACATTTCACTGATGTTCAGACAAAACCATCAAGTCAGTTATATCCACTGGTGCACACAAATGTTTGCCCTGTAGATAATCCAAAAATTATAAATTACACAAATTTATTGTTCTCAAAGCAATGGATAAAAAGGACTGATCTTGGATATATTGGGAGCTGCTTTCACCTACAATGAAAAGTCACTACAGCGGTTTTTCACGTTTTGTTCATGTAACATGATCTTTAAACTTTAGTGATGGTGCAACATTATAGACAGTGGTTTAAGTAAAAGACCATACTGATGTGTTGTAGTGACCATTGTGTTGGTGTTGCTTGCATTGGCACTGTTGAGCACTCTGACAAAAACTTTTGTAAGTACTGATGTTGACAGGTGCTTGATTTGTGCTGATATCAGTGGTAGTATTGTTTTAACCTTTGAAGTGACCAACCTTTGCAGGTATATTTTTCTTCATTTGTATTTACTTTGGGTATTTGGAAAGTACCTAATAAATATGCAAACTTTGATAGGGACAGATCATGAATGGAAGTTCATGTGAAAATTGATACCCTTGAAAATAAGTGAAACCACAGTACATCTGACTCTACTGCCTTTTGCAGATTCCTTGATTAATTTCTGTTTTACAGGCTGGTAATGTGGTGACAGGGGAGATGGTGGAAGAACTCATCTTGTCGGGTGCTGATGTTATCAAGGTTGGGATCGGCCCAGGGTCTGTATGTACCACCAGGAAGAAGACAGGAGTAGGATATCCTCAACTGAGTGCTGTTATTGAGTGTGCTGATGCAGCCCATGGTCTTGGTGGCCATATTATCTCAGTAAATTTTTCCCTTCATCTGTCCCTATTAATCCTGTGGGAGCACTTAAAATTTAGCTTTTGGGGGACATTTCAGTAAGTTTGTTCCATTAAAATAATTACAACATGGGATCACACAATTAAAAAAAAAAAAAAGAGCAAATATTTTGAGGGATTTTCCAGGGTACAACACAGAACATGTTGATTTATCTGTATTTCGGCTCAAAGCTGACCTTCAAATATGATCATCGAACAAATACTGGACAAAGTCTGGTGGTGTTCCATTTTATCTTTAGTAGTGAAGGGGAGGTAATAAATCAGGGGAGATAACAAGCCTTATTGAACAGGACTATAGGTTGGTTCTCCTCTAAACTTAA